>JAOXYA010006438.1:0-14288 GCA_028565675.1 Sorex palustris | reverse complement strand
TTTAACACTTAAAGAGAAATTTGACTCAGAGGAGACAACAGTTTGGAATTTATAAAGTGATTTTCTTTCAAAATGAAAAATGAGTATGCAGTTTTATTCTTTTATTTATATCCTTTTTCTCAGCAACTTGCCTTTTATTTATCTTTTTAAACCAAAGGAATCTGTAAAGACTATGAATATACTTGTAACACTACAAAAGCACTCCATCAATTTAAATATGTTTCAGTCATTCATTTACAAAAAGAAACAAAATACAAACTGACAAAAAATAAAACACATACACAATAGTCTCTTTTCAGTAACGAATTGGGAAAAATTAAACCAAAACTTCTTTAAAATACAGGCTTTCTCATTTTCTGAAAATTTACACCCAGTCAGAAAGTAAGGGAGAGAGAGCCCATTCAGTCAAAATCTGATGACTGCCCTGGTCAATTCTATATATGACTGAAGTTCTGTTGTTCCCATGATTAAAGGAGAAAAGATGTGATGAATTTCTACTCAGAAGGAGGGAAAATCCTGATTTTGTACTACTATTATATGATTATGTTATACTCGTATTAGCTAGAAAAGTCACAAAAGCAAATTAAAATATGCTGATATTTGAGATATTCAAAATAGTATCTTTATTCAGAAAGTCAGTAAAGACTTAAGACTTTGTTCACAGTGAATTCTGATCATCCATTTATGTAAGGAATGTTTCTTCACCACCACCTAACCCAAGCTTAGTCCATTTCTTAGTTTCGTGCAGAATATTGGGATGAGGGATGAACAAGAGAAATGCAATACAAGGTAAGGTCTTTGCATGTGTTTGATTTCTCAGTGATACCCACAAAACAGGAATGTAAAAAACATTTTTTTTTCCTTTTTGGGTCAGACCTGGCAATGCACAGGGGTTACTCCTGGCTCATGCACTCAGAAATTACTCCTGGCAGTGTTCAGGAGACCATATGGGATGCTGGGATCCAATCCGGGTCAGCCGCGTGCAAGGCAAATGCCCTATCCACTGTGCTATCGCTCCAGCCCCAGGAATGTAAAAAACTTTCAGAGGTTCAGTAGTGATGAACTTAGCAAAATTTTTATAAGTAAAAATATAACTGGTGAAAGTCTTAATTTATGTAGCATAGAAAATAAGATAATACTGAGATAAATCTTTTGTAATTTTGTAGAAATTAAAGTAAAAGAGAGTCCTTTAAAAAAAAAGTCTTGACCAGAAAGACAGGACAGTAGGTCAGATGCTGGCCTTGCATGCACAAAGCCAACCAGGTTTCTATCCCCAGTACCTTATGTTACCCTAAGCACAACCAGGAGAGATCCCTGAGGATAGAAATAGAAATAAGACCTGAGAACATCTGGGCATGTTCCAAAACTAAAAAAATTTAAAATATATTTAAAAAACCAAATACTTATATAAAATTTTAGGGAGTATTCTAGGGATTCTTATCATAGTGAATAAACAACAATTAGAAAACTTCAGTTGGAGACCAACTGCAAACTACAGATAAGGTTGAAGAGGATGTCAGGGAAAATATCGTCAGTGGTTAATAATTTCCCCAAGTAAATTTTCCCCAAAGAGAAGATTTTTCTATTTAGAGTTACTCATCTGTATCTCAGGTTCAAATACTGACTGGCAAGTTTTACTGGCAGGAAAATTGATAAATAGTTGTAGCCTGGAGATACAATTTCTCTCCTTGCACATAAATGTCTTCCCCGTGTCCTTTGGCTGTTTTTATCTCAAAACATTAATCTTTGTTTCTTGGGGAAAATAAATTCATGATGATGCATCCGTAAATTCTCAACAGTTCGAAGATTGCCTTAAAATTGTATTTTAAAAGATTGCTTTTATTTATTAAGGGTTCTGTTAACTAAGTCTAGAATTTTAACCAAAGATATGTGTGAGTTTTTATTTATTGTAATGATTCTGTATAATTTATTCTTGATCAGTCTCTCAAAACATGTTTAAACAACATCTATAATTCTGCATTAATGTTTTTCCTGAATGACTCATATTTATCTCAGTGATTTTAAGAAAATAGTTATAACTTTGGTTATTGTTTATTTCTTTGTTTAAAAATAAACTATGAGAGAGGCTGGAGCAATGGCACAGCAGGTAGGGCATTTGTCTTGCATGTGGCCAACCCGGGTTTGATTCCCAGCATCCCATATGGTCCCCTGAGCACCACCAGAAGTAATTCCTGAGTGCAGAGCCAGGAGTAATCCCTGTGCATAGCCAGGTGTGACCCAAAAAGTAAAAAAAAAAAAACCTATTAGGACGCTCATTTAAATAAATACCTAGGTTACATCATCCTGTTAGTAGAAGGTAATGTGATTCAAGCAGCACTAACTTCCCACCATTAGCAACACTCCCAAAATGTAATTATAATACTCAAATTAATAAAGCCACAAGATAATGTAATTACTTGAGTAGCTACAAAGTGAATGAGCTAAGAATCTGCCAATTCTAACTTTTTGTGATTGTTAGAGTAAGTTTTTGTGACCCACAGTAAGGCATTCTCTTGTTCAGTGGTATATGAAACTGGAAGAGTTGGAAACAAGACAGGTAAATCTGAGAAAGGAAGATGACATATGTATTTAATATACTGAATGGCTCGATGTTGCCTTGAGAATCTCTAAATACTGAAGAACAACTAAAGTCTACTAGTCATCAGGTGGATGCCAAAGATAGAAGGAGATGGTTGTCAATTTTTAAATTTTCAGCCTTCCTTCCAGTAGCATCTGCCGTGTGTGCAATTGATTAAACCCCTGGGAAAGAATGATCTCAGTGAATAAACCTACAAAAATAAATTTCAGAAATTAACTTCTTGTATAAGAATCATTTTTAAAATATGCACTTTGAGTTAGATCAGCAAAATGTCAACAAAATCAATGCCATGTCTACATTGTTGACAAAAGTTATAATTGAAACATATAACTATTTTGATTTACAATGAAAGCCTACGTTGAAACAGTAAACCTTTACAGTTCACTGTGCATTAGAACACCTCAAGGGAGACAGATGAAGAATACATGCTTCAAACTGGAATTGGTGATAAACACTTGTATAGTTGATGAATTATTTATACTTTGAGCATATAAAGTTCTCCATAAACATTAATATATCACAAATTCTACACAGAGAGTGGAACACTAAACTCAAATTCTGGAGTGTTTTTTTTATTTAATGTATTCTTTCTTTAGAAAAATTGAAGGGAATTGGTTAATGCCTTAGATTGTTTCATGTGTGTGTGTGTGTGTGTGTGTATGTGTGTGTGTATCTCTATATACATATATATAATACTAAATTGTTATTACATTAGCAGGCTTATTTTTATACCCAATTCATACTCACATCACAATGATCACTGTACTTAGAATTTATTCTATGCCAGTCACTGTGTTAGGCAAGTGGAAAGACATATAAAGTTAAAAATCACAAATAATTTATTGCTAACTGTAATAAGCACTTTGATCTGTTTTATTTTTTGGAAGGGTAGGGTGGGGGACATACCCTGAGGTGCTCAGGACCTACTCTTGGCTCTGTGCTCAGGCACCACTCCTGGTGGACTCAGGGGACCCTATGGGGTCCTGGGGATTGATCCCAGGTCTACTGTATGCAAGACAATCAATATACTATCAATATACTATCACCCGGGCCCCAGAACTTTAATTACTTTTTTAAATATGAGGCTATAGGGGAGATGCCTAATTTAATGGAAGTATAAAAAAACATCTTTTGAAATAAAAAATTACCTTGAGACCTAAGTATATAAGAGTTTAACTGATAAAATAGGTTGGAACAATTCTTATAAAGTTTCCAAGCAGAACTCTAGAGCTTTCTTTTATTTTCTATCCAAGTGTTATCAAGCAATCTTATCTAGTCCCATGGCGTTAATTATCTAAACAGTGATAACCCCAAATTTATGTTCTAATACGCATTATCTTTGGAGTTTGAATCGGTTACTCCATTAACTACTTGAGATCTCTACTGAGAGGTCTCTTAGGTATATCAAAGTACTTCAGATTATTCTGTCTTCATTCCCCACTCTGCCTCCAAATCTATGCCACCACTAGTAAAAGAAGGAACATCTATTCTATAGTTACTTATACCAGAATCCCTGGAGTTTGCTTGACTTCTCTTCTCCATATCCCTGATTATCCAGGCTTATCGACCCACAAGTCCTCTGCAAAAATACAACTCAAATTTCTCACTACTCTTTTTTTCTTGGGTAGGAGTGGGAGCGATAGCACAGCGGTAGGGTATTTGCCTTGCCAGTGGCTGGCCCAACTGAACCGGGTTCAATTCCTCCACCCCTCTCGGAGAGCCTGGCAAGCTACCAAGAGTTTCTTGCCCGCATGGCAAAGCCTGGCAAGCTACCTTTAATGTATTAGATATGCCAAACACAGTAACAAGCCTCACGATGGAGACATTACTGGGCCCACTTGAGCAAATCGATGAACAACGGGAGGACAGTGCTACAGTGCTACAGGAGTGGGAGCATACCCACAGTTACTCAGGGATTAGTCCTGACTCTACACTCAAGAGTCATGCCTAGTAGTGCTCAGGTCGATCCTACCCACTGTACTATCGCTCTGTGCAAGACAAATGCCCTACCCACCGTTCTATCACTCCTATTACTCCAGCCCTCTCACCATTTTTTTTTTTTTTGCTTTTTGGGTCACACCCGGCTATGCACAGGGGTTACTCCTGGTTCTGCACTCAGGAATTACCCCTGGTGGAGCTCAGGGAACCAGATGGGATCCTGGGAATTGAACCCGGGTCAGTCGCATGCAAGACAAATGCCCTACCTTCTGTACTATTTCTCCAGCCTCGCCTCTCACTATTTTTAACATTGCTCCTGACTCAGTGTGTTGGCCTTGAATTACTGCAGCAGTGGCAGCGAGTTCATATTCAGCCATTGTCATTTACAGTTACTGTTAGGGAGCCACAGATGGATCACTCAGGTCTTTGATTAGTGGAGAAGACTTTTAGGGAGGAAGTTTTTTTCTCCTCTTCACCATCTATCTTCTTTCTGAGTGTCTAGCAACTTAAAACTATCCAAAACTGAACAAGAGAGAAAAACATAAGCTTAATTCCATATGTACCAAATCCCTCAAGTCTGAGATCTGAAAATGAACAGAATATATAGTTATGGTTATAGTTCATAAGCAAAGAATCAAATTGTGAAGAACTGACAAGACAATAAAACATGAAAGCCAAGTGTTAATTAGTGAGGGACTAGGAGGAGTTTTTGTTTAAACTGCATTTGTGGCACCAGACTCCCTATTTTTGGGATTTAGGGTGTACAGGGAAGGTAATTTTCCCAGAGGAAATGTAGGGAAAAGGGACAGCATGGCCTTTTACATCTGTTATTTCTTCAGGATCATTAAATAATCATTATACCACTTTTGTTCTTTTATTCGTTTGGGGAATAGCTTACCCTGAGCCCCAATAACTCCTTTACTGAATATTTCCCAGTGTCTGTCATGGATGGTGCTTTACTCTTACACATCTACTTAACAAATTTCCCTTTCCTCAAAATTAACTTTCTCCTAGAACATCTGAGTAAAAGGGATAATTTGGAGAATACGTTTTCACATTATTTCTGGAGTATATAGTTATTTCATGGGACAGCTATGCTTACAGTGTCCTATAGAATCTCCAAATTTTAATAGCTTAACCGTGAGTCCTAGAAGACGACTCAGTGGTCTCAAGAACGATTTCTGAGTGCAGAGTCAGGAGTACGCCTTGAGTAGCATTAGGTATGACCCCAAAAGCAAAAAAAGAAAAGAAAAAAGAAAAAAACTGAACTTGTCATTAAGAATATTTGCTGGTCAAAAAGAGCTAGTGAGGGGATAAGGTGCTTGCCTTACATGCAAGTCAATCCTAGTTCTAAACCCTAGCAGCATGTATGATTCCTGACAACTGCCAGGGGTCACTTCTGAGCACCCAGCCAGGAATTACCCCTAAACACTAAAACAAAAACAAATACAAAATAAGAATGGACTAGAGAGAGAGAGAGTACACTGGCTCAGGTGTTTGCTTGCCTTGAACTTGGCCAACCCAGTTTTGATCACTGTCCCCAGCATTTCTTAGGGTCACCTTAGCACCACCAGGAAGTGATCACTGAGTAGAGCCAGGAAGTAAATCCTAAGCATTGCCAGGTGTGTTACTGGTTTTTGGCATATTGACTATGCCACGAGAAGTTTGCCAGACTCTGCCATGTGGGCAGTATACTTTTGGTAGCCTGCCGGGTTCTCCAGAGTAAGAACTAGATAATAACTAGATAATAAGATGTCGTGAGGCCACATTTGAGGTCTTCAGCTTCCAGGAGCAGGGTTTTATAGTCTCTGGGTCTTGGCCATTGATGGGATTACACCCCGCTGGGGGCAGTTGATGGGTGTAATGACTACATACTGGAAGATGGGGGATCTGGGTGGAGGAGGCCCCAGTCCCAATATGAGCAGTCTTGGAGATCTACACCCCAGGTCCTGCACACCTGGGTTCCTCTGCCGGTTCCTTCATGCATGAGGCTCGTCCGAACATGTGGAGAGTGGTCTTAAGCATGGCTGTGGCTGGAACCTGAGATCTTCAGCTGCTGGGGCTCTGCTCGGGGTGGGGAGGGAAACTCAACCTACCCTCCTCCAAGGGGCCCTGGTGAGGGCAGCCAGGCACGGAGGCAGGAGACTCTATGCTGTTTCTTCCGGGAGCAGGGTTTTATAGTCTCTGGGTCTTGGCGATTGATGGGATTAACGGGCACCAGTGGGGTCTCATTGATGGGTCTCATTCTCCTGACCCTGAAAGAGCCTCGAATGTGGCACTTTTTAAAATCTCGGCTGGGGCTGGAGCAATAGCACAGCGGGTAGGGCGTTCGCCTTGCATGCAGTCTACCTGGGTTCGATTCCCAGCACCTCATATGGTCCCCCAAGCACCGCCAGGAGTGATTCCTGAGTGCAGAGCCAGGAGTAACCCCTGAGCATCAGCTGGGTGTGACCCAAAAAGCAAAAAGAAAAGAAAAAGAAAAAAAGAAATGAGAGTAGTAATATGTCATTCTCACCGTCTCCTGCTCACCTCTGACAAAAGCTCAGGCGCTTAGCTGATTGGTTTTCTGTACCAGGTCTTAGCACCAGGCTGGGTTGTGCTGGCCCCCTATCCCTAGGACACACCTGCCTGGCTGCTCCTATTTGCTCCATTTCCTATTAAGGGACTTTGGGGGCTAATGAGCCAGGAGACTGCAAAACCAGAGTTTTGTAATACATGGTATTCTGCCAATTCCCCTCAAGAGAAGGAAGGGCTGGTGTGCTGTGCTCATCTGTGCCTGCAAACAGGAATGATAGGTGAAACTGTAGCCAACGTCCATCCAAGAGAACTTGGGAAGCGCAAGTAAATAAGGACAGGACCCCACGAAACAGAACTGTGGGTAGGGTGCTTGCCTGGCATGTGACTGGCCCATGTTCAATCCCTGATACCCGATATGGTACCCAGAGCCTACCAGGAATGATCCCTGAATGCAAAGCCCTGAGCACAGTCAGATGTGGCTCAGGAATGAGAGAGAGACAGAGACAGAGACAGAGAGACAGAGAGACAGAGACAGAGAGACAGAGACAGAGAGAGACAGAGAGAGAAACAGGACAAAACAGGCCAGGACAGGCCGGGACAGGACAGGACAGGGCAGGACAGGCTGGAAAGGACAGGAATTGTGGTTCACTGGGAAGTTGCTAACCATAGCTTTGTCATATACATTTGGGGTGGGATGGGATGTGTGGAGGGGACAATGTTGGAAAGACAGATGTAAGTGGAAGAGGAAACAAGTAACAGTGTCCTTATATGAGCCTTACATAAAAGGAAAGTCACACCACAGCTGTTAGCCAAATATGACTCTCAAAAAGAAGCAATTACCCCAAAGGAATATTTGTCTGATTTACATGTATTTTGGGAGTTCTCTCTAGTGGTGCTTGGAAGACATCAGAGATATATCTGGCAATGTGTAGGGAGCCATGGGTGCTGGTGATTATATTCATGGCAAACGAATGTTTAAGCACCAACTGTTTTTAAATTGGTGCTTAAAATTTACAAAGTCTTTTCATATGCTACCTTGTGTGAGCCCCATCTTAAAGAATAATTGTCTTTCTTCCAAGCAACATAAGACACTTGGAGATAGTTGTTTTTATTCCTCTTGGGACTAAATAAAAAACAATAGTAGCACTAATTGTTTTCAGGGGTGGAGGGTTGGGCCACATTCAGAGATGTGTTCAGTGCTTCCTCCATACTCTGCTCAGGGATCACTCCTGGTGGTGCTTTGGAGGCCATATGTGGTGCCAGTGATCGAACCCAGATCAGCTGCATACAACACAAAATCTCAACTATCACTCTGGCCCCAGCACTAATTTTTCAAAGATGTTCTTCACTGAGTTGTTAAGAACACTGTTGTTGTTCTAAGTCCTTCTTTGTGTAATCAAGAAAATAATATGTGTACCTGCTATTCTTTGTAAAGACCTGTGTCCATTTCCATTTACCTTAGTTTTCCACACCACTGTTTTCATGGAATGTGTCAGTTCTTATCACTGGCACTTCATTTTTGCCACCCCTAGAAAAAGCTAAAATATCTCCAGATAACTGTACTACAAGGAATTTGGAAAACAAAATTGATAAAGTCTTAAAAACAATTACAAAACGCAGTCATTATTTCCACAAGCAATCCCAGATTCCAAAGTGAGCAATCTGTGTCTGCCTCTCCCTCACACAAAAGGCAGAAGGTTTTTTGCCTATCTTCCTCAGAATCTAAGTGGTCACTCACTAATCCTTCTAGAATCTAAAAATACATATATACATATGTATATTTAATTTTGCACAACTTGTCCTCCCTTAGATATTTGTTACGTAAATTTTAAAATCTTCCACTCATTCCACCACATTTCAAACTATCAGAAAAGTGGGGTGCAAGCAAAAGTTTTGGACGCTTGCACCTTCCTACCTATTGACATCATTTGTTATGTGACATCTAAGAGCATGTCTGGACCTCCTTAGGGAGACCATCAAAAACTCATATGTTCTAGCAGTCCTCCGAGTTGATGACTCAGTTGTATGTTATCGTGTAGTAGACGGGTCTTCCAACATGCCTGTGTTACTATATAGAAAACTTGACCTAAAGTTAGCAAAGATCACTTCTTTCCCTTTCCTCGTTTCCTTTTGTATTTTCTAAGAAAATCATCAACTAATCTAACCCTGTTGGTCACTCACAGAGTTCTGCCCTTCCCCATATCCAGGAGAAGAAGTGAGATGGAAAAATGACTGGGCACGCTCCACTTACCCCCCTGTCTTCTCATCCAGCTTGTCTCCATTGGTTTGGGATGGCTCTCCAGGGAGTTTGGAGAAGATCCTCCAAATATAAAGGAAGCCAGAATCCAGCTATTTTACTGCTTTTTTTGGTGCAGCGGTGGCTCTCTCTCTCTCTCTCTCTCTCTCTCTCTCTCTTTTCTTTTCATTTTTTATTTCCATTTTTTAAAATATTAATCTTTATTTAAATGAATCACCATGAGATAGGGTATTACAAAGCTGTTCATGATTGGGTTTCAGTCATGCAATGTTTCAACACCCACCCTTTCACCAGTGTAACTTTTCAGCACCAATGTCCCCATTTTCCCTCCCATCCCCAAACCCCTACCTGCCTCTATGGCAGGTCTCTCTCTTCTCCCTCTCTCTCTTTCCTTTTTTCTCTCTCATTTTAGACATTATGATTTTTAATACAGATGCTTAAGGGTTATCATGTATATCCCTTTACCTACCTACTTTCAACATTCAGTTCTTGTGCAAAGGTGGTTCTTAACATCTGTCTTTCTCCTTTTCCATCCTCACACAGTGGAACTGGGGCAGAGAGTAATAGTAAAAGGTCTCATGAGGCCCTAATATGGGAAACTGAATTAATACTTCATCCAAACTGGCTGTTTTCTCCATTGATCCCAGATGGGCAAATCACTCAATTAGAAGTCGGCCTTTCTCTGACATGACTGGTTTCCCTTACTTCTGACCATGCAATGGAAGAACTAAATGAAGTTTACTCTGGAAATTCAAAAGGTCTGTGCAAAGAAAAAGTGAGTCCCATCACCTCTCACTCAGCGCTTAATTTAAGACATATTTGCATTAATGAGAATAGAGTCCTATTGAACCATGCTCAGCCTCTCACTCAAAGATAAGCAGTTCTTAATAATGCAAGCTAAGACTAGGGTAAGAAAGGATGAAACAAGGCACATGACCTCCCAGTCTCGACGTCTTTTTTTTTTTTTTTGCTCTTTGGGTCACAACCGGCAATACACAGGGGTTACTCCTGGCTCTTCACTCAGGAATTACTCCTGGCGGTGCTTGGCGGACCATATGGGATGCTGGGAATCTAACCTGGGTCGGCCGCGTGCAAGGCAAACGCCCTCCCCGCTGTGCTATCGCTCCAGCCCCATAGCCTCGGTGTCTTGAGCTCACAACTATCACATCAATGAGTGAATCATTTCAGGCAAAAATAGCAAAAAGAGTTGCTATTACCGAGAAAGACGGTGATACAGAGGTGAAGTTCACCAGCCCCCAGAGTAGGCAGGTAGGGTTCCAATCCCATCTTATTAACTCACTGATTGCTTGACTTCTCTTATGTACTTCTAGCAATTTGACTTCCTTCTCATTGTGAAATGAAGATAATATGCTCTCTCTTAAGTTTACTACCAGGTTAAAGAACTCAATACTTCTAAAAACATGAAGATGATGCCAAAATGGTACAATATTCATTTTGTATATTTGTCAAAATAATCAATAAATGTCCATTACAATTCTGTGAGTGTGAGCACTAGATAAGCTGCCTATTTATCATCAGGTAACAAAGAATAAAACAACTATTTACCCAAAACAGACATAATAGGGTCCATATATAAAGCGCTCAACAAAGCCCTTTCTGAAGTCATATCTGCACCCTCAACCATCTTAATCTGAGTGATTGTGTACATCTGATGAATGATGTACTAAATGGTGCTTGAACACCAGCTACAGGTGTGAAAGCTCTGATTCTCCCAACATAGAACCCTGGAGATGTCTCTGTCGTTGCTCCCCCAGAGTACTGCTTGCAGTATAATCTGCTCAGGTCTTGCTGGCTCCACAGGCAATATATCTCATGTCACTTTGGTTAGCAGCCTCCAAAGTGGGTGTATCAGAGGCTAGTCAAAAGTAAGTCTAGTGATGAGAATAGAGCTGGGCCAAAAGGTATCAGCGTCAAAGACAGTTTTTCAAATCCTCTAATTGGCACAAGAAAGCAGCCAGGTAAGGAGCAAATTTCACAAGGAAATCCTTGCAAAAGCATGAAGTGAACTCCCAGAGTCTGTCTGAAGTTAGATTTCATCTTTTCTTTGAGCTCGGCACACAATAATTCCCATCCCCTAATTGCTATGTATTGCTTCAGATTCAAGAAACATGGTATGTTCTGTTTTTATGGTAATTGATGGTCTTGCTCAGGAAATGTAAAAGTCTACCAGTTGCTCAACCAATTGTTCAATTAAGTTGTCGGAGCATTCTGCAGGCTGCATGGTTCAGCTGTGTTACAAGCAGTGTGCTCCTTGCTCTCACAGTAGGGGCTTTGTTTTGCTTCCACAGCTACCTCACATGCAGAGACCAAAGATGCCAGGCCATGGTTAAAAATAACATGTGATTTCCATTTCATTTATTCCTGTGCCATAGGCTTCTTCCCAGTGAACTACAAATATAACACCTAAGAAAGGTAAGAATAGATTCAAGTTTTTAATAAGTGCATTTGCATATGTAGTGAAAGCAAAGCAGTTACTTTCTAGTCCAGGTTTAGGGAGAAGCTTTTTTTAATTTGTATTTATTTATTTTTGCTTTTTTAGGTCACACCCGGCAATGCACAGGGGTTACTCCTGGCTCATGCACTCAGGAATTACTCCTGACGGTGCTCGAAGGATCATATGAGATGCTGGGAATCGAACCCGGGTCAGCCGTGTACAAGGCAAACGCCCTACCCACTGTGCTATTGCTCCAGCGCCCGAGAAGCCTTTTTTTTTAAAGAGCATTTTTAACGCCAGGAAATGTGTGTATGAGAAGTGGATTTCTTGGCTGGGAGCTCCAAAACTGAGACATTTGCTTCAACTGTCAGCTTCTGCCTAAAGATCTCTGATGAAAATCATAGTGCATAGGTAGATACATCTCTCCTGATCCAAGGTAGTGGCTATGAGAGAAAGCCTAAATTTCTATAATATTTTACTATCTACAAAAATTTACTATCTAATAAAGTATGCATTTAAATAAAAATTAAAAGCTGTCTGTCCTTCAACACTAAAACATAAAGAGCAAAATAAGTAGTTTACCTGAATTTATCTTGCCTTGGATAAAATTATGCGAGGCTCTCCTAGAAGAAATCCATGAGCCTAGAAAAGATTTTTTTAACTTCATATATTTAGTAATCATAGCTTGTAAAAAAAATTTCAAATTGTTGAAAAAAGCAATAAATCTTGGTCTGAAATGAGTTGCTTGCAAACAGTGTCTATAAAAGAGATGACCAGACCATCAGACAACACAGCATCTGTTTTCCACTCTAACAAAAAAGTCACAAATATATTTGTTTGTGAGGAGTGAAGTCCCTGGTGATTGCACATTTTTATTCAACAATCAATTAGGGAGAAACTTGGGCTCTTAATCACAGCTTTATGAATAGAGTGTGAACCAGTCATCCATCCATCATAGAAAGTCCAACCACTTTCTAAAAGCAGTCAGGGGGCTATATCAGGACACGAAGGATGTTCTTTCCTTCTATAAATTTCATGTCTAGTACATTTCCCCAGCCCAGGATCATTTTTAATGTAAACGTCATCTTGTTATGGAACTCTTTGTGCTTTCAAAGTTCCTTAACTTGCTAATTAGGAATGCCACATTAATAGCAACTTCCAAGGTCTGTAACTTTCCATACTGATAGTGCTGTCAGGGGTAAAAAAAAATCTTTTAAAAAAATTTTAAAGAAAGTCCACATATTTCTGGTCACTTGCCTACCACCCTCTAACCCACATGATGGTCTCATGCCACAGAAACACAAGAACTCAGAGTTCAAATAAACCACTTTAAATGCCTCAGAGTCTACAACTTTGACCTCTAAAAGAGTGAGGTAAAGTCTCATAAGAGATCTCAGGTAAGACGCAGTATGGTCGAGCACAGTGTCCTGAGATTGAGAAAGGAGAGTTTCTGACAGCTAACAACGCTCATCACTACTTCTGTCCAGTCATCCTGACTCAAATGGCTTCCCATTGACACTTGCCATCACCAACCTAGGCAGACAGCAGATCTTAAGAAGCCAAGACATTGAACAAAGAAAAGAAAAAAGTTCAAGGACAAAATACTTCCTGGGTAAAGTGGAAGGGAGGAATTTTTTTTCTTATGGAATCAACCTATTTAAAAGATGCAGCATAAATATGGAGTCATTAAAAAACATATGAGAAATTAGAATTTCTGCTGCCTTCAAACTACCTTTAGTCCTTAAAGGAATAATGAAGCACAGGGAAGGAATTTATATATCTGAAATTTGAAATTGAGTTCATCAAGGGTAAATAGAGATAAGAGCTTATAAAGGCATAGATGAAAGGAGGATTTCAGAAACTTCAGGAGAAGATAGACTTGACCAGGAAGCTTTAGTGACTACTGGGATCTGGATGAAAAGTAGAGGCAGGCTTTTCAGATTTCAATTTTTGTCACTGACAGACAGGTAAAGTCTAATTTGGAAGGGGATAATGTAGAAAGGCATTATCGAGGCACAGATCTATTTGGGACAATGACATTCAGGTTCACTGGAATCAGGTAGGAAAATCTAATAGACAGTGGTAAAATGCGGTGCATCCTTGTAAAATTAAGACTTAAAGATCACACAGTGATCAATATCAGGAACTTCTGGATAATCTAAAGGTTATAACTTGTCATTACTAACAAAGAATATAGGACTTATTATTATTGCTATCAGAACACCTGGAATTGTACAGTATATTACAGAGGCTACCTTATTTGATTCTCATAACTCTTCAGGAATAATTTCTGTGTATCTCCGAGGTGGCCCCAAAACCAGAAAAAATAATAATAAAATTTTGACTTCCTGGAGTGAATGGGTTGGAGCGATAGCACGGTGGTAGGGCATTTGCCTTGCATGCAGCCAACATGGACGACTCGAGTTCGATTCCTCCGTCCCTCTCGGAGAGCCTGGCAAGCTACCGAGAGTATCTCACCCGCACGGCAGAGCCTGGCAAGCTACCCGTGATGTATTCGATAT
>JAOXYA010006430.1:0-14288 GCA_028565675.1 Sorex palustris | reverse complement strand
AGACAATATTCCCCACACTCTCTCTCTCTCTCTCTCTCTCTCTCTCTCTCTCTCTCTCTCTCTCTCTCTCCTTTTGGGCATTATGGTTTACGATACAGATACTGAGAGGTTATCATCTTTGGTCCTTTATCTACTTTCTGCACATATCTCCCATCCAACCATCATTGACTTAGTTATCCCTTCTCTATTCCAGCTGCCTTCTCCCCCAGCTCATGAGATATGCTTCCAACTATGGGGCAATATTCCTGGCCCTTGTGTCTACTGTCCTTGGATGTCAACCTCATGCTATGTTATTGTATAGTCCACAAATGAGAGCAGTCCTTCTATATCTGTCCCTCTCTGACTCTTGTCTAGACAATGGAAAGGTCTTTGAATGTCTTGTTTTTGTTGCTGTTGTTATTATTATTTTTAATTTGGGGACCACATCTTGTGGTGCTCAGGGCATGCATCTGGCTCTGTGCTGAGGGATCACTTCTGGTGATACTCAGGGGACCATATGCAGTTCCAAGGATCAAGCCCAGGACAGCCACATGCAAGGCAAGTTCACTGTATTGTCTCTTCAACCCGAGATGCCATCTTTTAATTTTACTTGTGGTTTTTAGGTCACACCCAGCTGTGCTCAGGGCTTACACCTGGCTCTGCACTCATGGGTCACTCACTACTGGCCGTGGTTCAGTAAAAACTTGGCTGAGACACCAGAGCGATGGTATAGCAGAACAGCACTTACCTCACATTATGACCAACCCAAGTTCAAGCTCCAGCACCGCCACATATGGTCCCGGAGCACCACCAGGAGCGAGCATGAATCATAGAACCAGAAGTAAGCCCTGAGCACTGCCAGGTGAGGCCCAATCTCAGCCCCCAACGCCCACCCCCCAAAATAAAAAAAGAATTAAAAATCAAAACTTAGCTGAGACAGAGAAGGTTTGGGGAGGGAGAAAAGGAAGAGCACTTAGGAAACTTATCAGGGAAGTGCAGATGTGCAGATTTAAACTCCAATTTCTTCTTTGAAGAGATAAGATAAGGTCTTCTCCATAGTCAGTATCAAACTATGTCAAACCCTTGGCCTAGTATTTCAAAAGGCAGATTAGCAATGGGGGGGGGAGTAAAAGATGGGGGATAAGGGCTGGAGCAATAGTACAGTGGGTAGGGCATTTATCTTGCACGCGGCCAACCCGGGTTTGATTCCCAGCATCCCATATGGTCCCCTGAGCACTGCCGGGAGTAATTCCTGAATGCAAAGCCAGGAGTAACCCCTGTGCATCGCCAGATGTGACCCAAAAAACAAACAAAAAATGAGAGAGAAGGGGGGGATAAAAAGGTGAACTAGAGGTGACTTGGGGACAATGGTGGAGGGACTTTGGGGCCTTCAGTGATGTTCAGGTATAGTCACTTTGTACATCAATACTGTGAATGCTAACACTATTGTAACCATGTTACATAAAATATAATAAAATTAATTACATGTGTATTAAAAGGCAAAGTCTACCAAGTGGAAGATGACCTTTCAGAGAGAAGTTTGTGGATAAATTCCTTTTTTTTCAGTGTCTTTATGGGGTGATATCCTGCACACTCTGGGTTATAGTGTTCCCTGGGAGTCAGACACTTCTTTTTCCTGATTTGCTTTGCTCTGCTTGTCATTTACAACTCTGTGTCAAGGGTAGGTTTCCAGCAGAGGCAGTGAGGGAGCTGCTTTCTGTGCTTGAACCCTTGGCCCAGAAGCTAGCACACCAGCTTACCCACAAATGTATAATGTGTTGGGGAGAGGGGCTGGACCCCTTTCCACAGGCCAGTGGATTCTTTACTGGGCACACATGGATGCTCACCCAGTTACAGTGCTCACACTCCAAGTGGTGGCACCAAGAGTAACAATAGCTGTGCCACAGGGACAGTAATGGGTCTGTGTGGGTGGGGGATGAGGGGCAGGTTGGAATGGGGGTGAGGGCAAAAGGAAATTGAAAACTGAGGCACCACGCCTGCCAGGTAGTACTCTTTGAGCCACCCCTAGGTCCCTTCCTTCCTTTCTTCCTTCTTCCCATCCTGTACCTCTCTCCCTTCTTTTCTTCTTCCTTCCTTCCTTCCTTCTTCTTCTCTTCCTCTCTTCCTCCTACTAAAAGAGGAAACCGCAATTTCCCCTTGCCAACTGCTATGAGCAGTCTCATTTTTTACTACCCCCATTCTACATCTTTAACCTTCCTGTGAGTTCCTGAATTTTTCTGATAAATAGGAAGTTTACAATTCCCCAGGATCCAAGATTCCACTCCAGACCTTAGGCTCAAGATTCTAAGATCTGCTCCAGACCTTAGATCCAAGATTCTGCCTCAGATCTTAGAACAATGGATAATATCTAAGGTCAAATAGACAATTCAAAAGGCCGGAAGCTAGCCATAATCTTTGCACTTACTGTTAACATTCTTGTACCTGGATAAACAACACAAAGGCCCAGTTTTCCTATTGAAACCCACAAAAATAAGCCATATTTTGCTTAGTCCTACACAAAGTTCCTTCCTGGCTGGGGAGTGTCTTTCTTTTCTACTTTCCAGTAAACCTTCCTATTTCCAACTCTGAGTATCTTTATTACTCAATATTTTCACGATTGAAAATATTGAAGAACCTTGAAGCCAAGGACCAACACAGACTGACTCTCGCCATTCATGCATCACTTCCTTCCTACTTCTTTTCCATTCTTTCCTTTTTCCTTTCTTTGGGGGCTTGGGGGCCTCACCCAATAGTGTTCAGGGCTTACTCCTCACTCTGTCTTCTGGAGTCACTTCTGGCAGTGCTGACTACAGAACTGGGATCAGTCATGGGTAAGTCAAACATTTCTATGATATTTCCAGTGACCCCCTAAGCATTTTTCAAAGTCAACCTCCAATCTGCTGTGGGAACCCCTCATGAAATAAACCTTTTGTCAAGAGTTAAATAGGGATGGTAGATTACTGAATGAGGATGGTGGATTTTCATTCCCCTAGAACATTCAGCAACTGCTCATCTGAAAAGTAGGGCTGACCCTCTTTCCCTTGCAGTGGGTGTAAAGAGCTGATCTAAAGGCAGCACAGACCTTGCTTGAACATGGGTCTCTGGTCTTGGTTACTTCCCAACCCTGCCCTTTGAACCAAGACCCAGGAACTGGAACTGAGTGGTTAGAAATCCATCGCAGGTCCAGACGGAGGGCTTATCTCAGCTGCTGGCCACAGAATGTTTACAGATGATCCTAAGCTAGTGACCCCAGCCACAGTGAGAGGGCTGGTCATCTCCACTCTCCAAAGGCCTCCACCCACACTCTCTCTGCCCAGACCTAGGCTGTGCTTCCACCCTGGCTGGGACCCCAAGAGCAGAAGCAGCAGCTCAGAGACTTGGCAGCTGGGTTCCTGGGAAACTGGACCCCTGCCCACAGCTCTGAAGAGTCTCCTGACACAGAGGACAGACCCTCACATTCCTGATCTGGTGAGACGGGCACTGAAGGGAGGAGGCAGTGTGGGGGATATAGGGTAAACCTCTTTGCCTCGATTCCCCCAAAGGGGCCCTTAGCTGATTTGGGATTTATTTATTTTCTCAGTATCTTCTGGCAGAAACCTGAGGGAGCTTCCTTCTCCCAACTGCTCTGTCCCTCCCTTGTCTAAAATCCAGCAGAGAATATGCCACACTACACCCTGCTCTTGCCAGGGAGAGGCACACAGACACCCCTGCTTCTTGTACTCCCACAATTTGGTCTTTTTCCAAAGGCAAGATTGGACAGCTAGCACGAAAACAGTCCTCAGTGAGGTGAACACAAAAGGCAATTTACTTTGCACGAATTAGGGCAAAAATAAAGCGGAACTTAACTAAATTCACTATGGACAATATAATCCTGGGCCTGGGTCTGAGTACCCTAGGAAGCAGGGTGAGCAGGGAAATTAGATCTGCCACTGGAAAAGAATGAGCACCCCAGCCTGACAGCCTCTTCTCGCAATTTTGTGTAATAGGTGTCACGAGTGCGTAATGAGTCTTACCAAGGACAGAGTCATCTCCTCTGTATTTAGTCGGCTTCAGAGGCAGATTAAATCAGGCGATTTGGCTCACAAGAGGAAGCTGAGGGGATAATGTTAGAGTGCAGCCTGGAGAGGGATGTGTTGTCCCGATGGTTGCTTCTGATCCAGGACCGGTTTGTTTCCGGTAGGACCTGAAGCTCAGTGTTTCTCTAACTTTGATGTGCAAACAATGTTATTCTAGCTCAGAGACTCTGGACTGGGCCTGAGACTTTGTATTTCAGACCAAAGTGTCTAGGTCATCATGTGTAGCATATCTGTTTGGAATAAGGGTTGGAAGCCTGGACTTCTTCAGGAACTTTTGTTTTTTGGGGGTGATATCTGATGGTCCTCAGTGGCTATTCTGTATTCTGTGGATGGGCGGGATCACTCCCAACAGTGTTCTGGGGACCATGTGCTCAGGGAACCATATGATTGGGGGAGATTCTAGGGCCAGGGACAGAACCTGTGACTGCCGCCTGCCGTGCACATGTTTCAAGATTTTGAGTCACTTCCCCTGCCCCAAAGGCCAGATGTCTCTGCGACTGGGCCTCTTCAGCCTACACCTCTCTCTGTCCCCTACCCCAAGCCAAGGTAATGCCCTGGGGGAGGGACAGGAGGGAGCTGCTGCCAGACCACAAAATGCTCCCAGAGCTTCCCTTGCCCTCTGAACCCATGTCCACAGCCACCAAGAGGCTAGTACCAGTGCAAGTGCTTGTTTTCACACTGAGATTGGTGAGGAACTCTCTGCCATGGAGCTCCTGAGAAAACTGCTTGCTCCCACCTCCTCCTCACCAATCACAGTCCTACTTCTTGTTTCAGAGGAGCACCCCTGGTGGTGCTGGGAGGCGGGGCCTACTCCCTGGCATTCTCATCTGGTGGCGTGGGCCAGGGCTGCTGGGGCTGTGGGCACTTGGGAGCTGGCACACATTAGGCTTGTGCCCAAACACTCACGCCACCTCCCAGGCCCCACTCACAGTCTCTTATTGACTCCATTGTATCCCATCTAGCACCCGTTTAGAACCTTCTCTACATATTTGCACTCTTGACTATATAGTTCAGCCTCCTGAAGGTATGCAGAAAGCTTTTTTTTTCCCCTGGGGAGAGCAGATTGTGGGAGAGGACTTGGAGGAGAACAACTTTGTGTCCATCTACAGTGTCCAGCTCTGAGTATGCTTTCTCAGCTGTGCTGTGTGAACGCACATCTCTAAGCTTCTATATCGCTGGGCAGGCTAGCAGCTGCATGTGCATTATTCTTGCACAATTCCCCCTGGCCCTGGCATGACTTTCTCTACCCAGGTAGCCCACTACTCACCCGGAGCCCTCCATTGGCCTCTCAGAATCCCCTCCTCAATCCCTTCGCACCTAGACGACAGCTCCCAGCATCCAGAGCCTTGAAGGGCTCCTACCGGGGGTGATGACAGGGGAACGTCACAGCCTGGTTCCCTGCCAGGAGTGCTGAGCTGGGGGCCCGGCTTCTCACAGCCATCTCAGCTTAATAGTCCATTAGAGTCTTTTATTTTGTGCAGTGGATGGGATCCACCCCTGTCTCTAAATGCCAGGTCCCCACAATGGATGGCTCTATCCCATCTCTAAATGTCGAGTCCCTGCAGTGGATGGGCTCCAACCCCATCTCTAAATGCCGGGGCCCTCCAAGGAGCAGAGAGCAAGCCCCTCCACTCTGCAGGAGAGGCATCAAGAATGTCTTCTTTGAGCCTCTTAGCTGAAGGGCTAGTCTTGGCTTCAGGGTTGGGCACAGAGCAGAGCCTTTGACCTGTGTTCTGGGCACCATGCTGCCAGGGAGGAGACCGAAGTGGACAGTACTTCCCACAGATACTAAAGGAGGTGAAGAGGGGAGAGAAGGCACTTGTTCACCAGCTGAGACAGCACGCTCAGAGCTGGAAACTAACTGTAGGTGGACACAAAGCTGCTCTCCTCCCAGGCCTCTCCCATGACCTGCTCTCCCCAGGAGGAACAAACAAAAAAAAAGCTCTCTCCATACCTGCAGGAGGTTGAACTATCTAGTCAACAGTGCAAAAATGTGGAGAAGGCAGGTGCTAGATGGGATACAATGGGGTCAATGAAAGACTGTGAGTGGGGCCTGGGAGGTGGTGTGAGTGTTTGGGCACAAGCTTAATGTGTGCCAGGTCCAGAGTATGCGGGGGGGTGGGGGGTGGAGGGGTGTGAAGGGTGGTTGGGAGGGGGTGATGGCATCCAATCAATAATTACTTACGGAGCAGCCAGTTTGTGCCAGGCACTGCTCTGGGTCCTGGAAACAGAGAACTGACTGAGACGCATTTAACCCCACTCAGGGAGCTCACATTTCTGTGGGAGCAGACAATAGCAAACGGATCAACAAAACATGTTATTATAGGGTATTAGAGAGATGGTACCTCAGCAAGAGCTTGAAAGAGGGAGGGGCATTGTGTGAATCTCCAGGGACCCAGGAAGGAAGCAACGAGGGTTAGAGCTGTGGATCCTGTGAATTCACAGAGCCAGTGGAAAAAGGCCCCATGCAGGAGCAGATCAGAGAATATTCAGAGGTGTCGGGGTGCCAGAGTGCTGAGCATACTAGGCCTTAGAGAAAACAGCCAGGGGTTTGCTTTGAGTCTGCGGGACAGAGGAGCCAGCGATTGAGCTGAGGAGTGACCAGTCCTCAGTCCCAAAGGATAACGCTGGCAGCTCTGCCCTTGGCTGACCTTGGACACAGTCAGGCATGGAATTGTTCTGCCAGTCCATGGAGTCGGAGCCCTTCAGGGTCAGGAGTCAGGTGGGTGGCCAATTTGCTTCTGAGAGGTACTGTGTTGCACCCAATAACTGTCACCCACCCTGGGCTTAAGTAATATCTGTGTGATTTTCTTAAAGCCACACACAATGGTCAACACCCTCATATTTGGTTGTTTTTGTTTCTGTTTTTTTTTTCTTTTTGTTTTTGGGTCACACCCTGCAGTGCTCAGGGTTTACTCCAGGCTCTATGCTCAGGGATCACTCCAGGTTACACTCAGGGACATGTGGCAGAGCCCTCAGAGGACGGTCTGAATGAAAGGTGAGACCAGAGTGCACCAGAGCTTAAAAAGAGTGCATCTGCAGGGTCAATGGGACCAGGGAAACTTGCAGAACACAAGAGAGGACCTGGGCGTGGTGGCTCATAGGACAGAGAGGGAAGGGCATATCCCCAGCAGGGAACCTATCGAGGTACTAATAGGGTGGGAGGGAGAGAGGTCAGATTCTGCCTCTTCACCCCCAGATTCTGCTTCTTCACCCCTGGGGAGCTCTTTGGGGTCCAGTTGCGGGCCTAGTGCTGGGACCCAGCCCTGCCACTGGCTGCACCCTTCAGATAACTCTGGAGGGCTGGAGGGCTTATCTCCCTGGCTCCAGATGACTTCCTGGAACAATGTGAAGTTCCTGGGCACCATAGGATGTGCCACCTAAGAGTATCCTAGTAAGAATCCTGGAGTCGGGTAACTCTTAGTTAGGGTCCCAGAGAAGACCATAGCCATGAGCCCTTACCTCTAAAGATGGGTGAATGACCGTGGTGAGATGGGGTCAGAGCGGAGAAGGGGTTTTAAAAAGGCATCATGGCACCCCCCACCCCTGGCTGCTGTGCTGGAAAATCTTCAGCCTGGGAGAGGATACTGGGGAGTGGGGAGGTGGGAGACATTTTCCTTAGGTGAGGGTTCAGAGCCTGGGAAGTCTACTCAGGGAAGTGCTACCCAATACCCTCAGGATCCCCCAAGCTTCTATGGAAACTTCTGGGAAAGAGCAAAGGTCTGTGTTTTGGAGTTTGCCTATTCCCTGCAAGCCAGAGCACTAGAACGCCCTCTGTTTGAAGTGGGGGACTCTGCTCAGAAGGAAAATGGGGTTCCGCGTTAGAACCGGGTTATGATCGCTGGGTAGGGAGTAGACAACAGAGTCAAGAGTAGCCCATGAACTCGAGAGGGGGTTGGAGTGTTCCTTGGGATTGCGGGGTGAAATCAGAGTGGCCCAGTTCTCCTGGCCTGCCTGCCTGCCTGCCTGCCTCGCGGGGGTTAAAAGGCGTTCCCGGAGCTGTTGCACATTTGGGGTCAGGGGTACAGAGGCAGAGCCACGGATCAGGAGCTGCTTAGGAGTTCCCCGGCCCAGGTCAAGGGTCTCTCTCTGATGGCCACCAGCTCTTCTGGGTCAGGCAAGGACGAACGACCCTGCAGGTGGACGATTGCGCGGCTGCAGGAGGTGGCCGAGCCGGATAAGCGGCGCGGGCAGGCGCGCGGCCACCTCCCCCCCGCACGCAGGTCTGTCCCCACGGCCGGGCGGGGCGCGGGCAGGGGCGGAGCCTCGAGGCGGAGCCGCCGCCTCGGCCGCGGACCTTCAGCCGCTGCCACTGCTCCGAGCCGCGGGCCAGAGAGGTGAGTGACCCCCGTCTCGCGGGACGCGGTCAGGGGGTGGGGGTGGCTGGGGCTGCCTGCTCCCTGGCCCCGGGACCCCGGCCCCCGCGGCCCCTGGCACCCCTGTCGCGCCGAGGCCGAGCACCCCTGCACGTCTGCAGGGGAGCCGCTGGGGTGGCTGGCACCGACACGTGCGCGGTGGCACTGCACCCCCCTCCCCCCCTAGCCCGAGCGCCGCCTCCTCCCGGGGGACGCCAGCCGCGTGCGCCGTGTGCGGGCTGGGCCGGGTGCGCTGGGCACCCCGGGCGGGACGGAGACCGGGGGTGGGGGGTGGGGGGCGGGGGGCGCGAGGCGAGCGGAGTGCCGTCTTGTAACGCCTCTCTGGGCGGAGCCTCTTGGCTGAGTCCTCAGGTCCCAAGTGTCCAGCGGCTCTGGCAGTGGGCGGGACCTTCGCACACTCGGAGCGAGCGGCTGGGGCGGGGGGCGCCCGACCTTGTCCCGGAGGGGGATGGACCGCCCCAACCCGCCTTTGCCAGCGTATGGGGAAGTGTCTGGGAAATTACCCCTTCTACTCACTTCCCCGAAATTAGGGGGCAGGCTGCCCAGAGAGGTGTGGTTGGAACTTTGGTCATTTTGGGTACATAAAAAGTGGGTACACAAGAGCGAATGTGTATTTTCGGGGTCAGGAGGGCGGCTAGGGGTGAAGGGAAATGCAGGCAGATCCTGCTGGCTGTGTGGCAGAAGGCACTGAGATTTTCCTGAGGACCAGGGCCATGTCGGGGACCAATAGCAGAGAGGGGGCTTTGGAAATACCCCCAGGGAAGTCCTTCTGTCCTCCGGAGTGCAGCGATATCAGTAAGTACAGACACTGCTCTGGCACTTACCACCTTGCTTTGCTTACAATAGCCCCGCTAATCCCTGAGAGGGAAAGGACCGCTGGTTAAAGTTGGGGAAACTGAGTCTCAGGAAGCGCGCTATTTTTGCAGCGCCACAAAGGCTGCAAATTGACTCGAGGGGGGGGGGCAAGGAGGAGGCAGCTAATGAAGGCGACAAGGCACATTCTAGTTGAATTTGGCAGACCAGGGAAGACAGTGCTGCCAGGGAGGGTGTTAAGACCTGGGTGTGCCCCTCCAGTCACCTGTGTGGTTGGATAAAAACACAGGTGCCCAGGCCCAATCTGTTAACTGCACCCATGTCTGCAGGGTGAGCCTCGAATCCAGCAGGCATACCTGACTCCATTACTCACCTTTGTGCCCCTGTCTGTCCCCGGTGACCTGCGAGTAGAGTGTTTATTCAGTGGGTTCAGCAGGCGTTACTGGGGATGATGGGGTTTAGGGTTCCAGAAGGAGGCTTTGGAGGATGGGCAGGAAGCTTCAGCCAGGCATCCTGGGAGGAAGACCTAGAGTTGGCTTGGGGTGATGCTAGCCGTCACTGGCAGTGGAGGCTCAGCACCCAGCTGCCCATCCTGCTGGTCCCTCCAGGACCCCGTCTCTTTTCTCTGGGACCCTGGATGTGCTCTCTCCAAATTGGAGATGCTCCACTCTCCTACGTGGTTCCCATCCTTGCCCTCCTCACTCTGTGGCCCTTTCCTCCTTGGATTTATCAGACACAAGAGTATTTATTGGGTCGGGCTTCTGGGAGTTAAAAAGAGAAAGTTAATGACTAAAGTCCAGAGTTGCATGCCTGAGGGCAAGGCAAGCTTTCCCTGTCTGACTGCAGGGGGAAGCGCCTGGCTTTGGAGTCCTGTGCCCTGGTTTGAATCTCAGTTCTTCACCATGTGACCTGGCCACATCCTTAGCCATCTGTACTTGTTTCTTTCTCCACAAAACCTTGGTAAGGGCTTGGTACACAGGCCGGATGATGCTTGGCAATTAGAAGCATATGTTTTGCATGCACTGGGGCCCAAGTTGGAATCCCAGCACCTTATAGCCCTTGGAACACCATTAGGTGTAGTCCTGGGTGCCTTTGAGCACTGCCAGGTATGACCCCGAGGGTCCCCAGCTCTGTAGGACCTGAGCAGCACAACATCTGCAGATCCTCGCTCTGAATCCATAGCTGGAAGCCTGCCTTTTGAGCAAAGGGGAGAAGGCAGCTGGAATAGAGAAGGGATCACTAAGAAGAAGATGGCTGGAGGAATCGGCCAGGATGGGAGAAAGTAGATAAAGGATCAAACATGATAACCTCTCAGGATCTGTATTGCAAACCATAATGCCCCAAAGTAGAGAGAGATTATGGCGAATCATGTCTGCCATGGAGGCAGGGGGAGGGTGGGAAAGGGGGAGTATACTGGGGATATTGGTGATGGGGAATGTGCACTGGTGGAGGGATGGGTGTTTGATCATTGTGTGATTGTAACCCAAACACGAAAGCTTGTAACTATCTCATGGGGATTCAATAAAGTTAAATAAAATAAAATTTTTTAAAAAAATGCCAGGAGTGACCTGCTAGGTCTCCCGAGCACTGGTTGAGAGATATCAAATCCCTACCCCCCCCCCAAAAAAAAAACTGGGACAATAATGCTTGACAGGGGAGGGATGAATTTGTTGTTTTGTTTTGTGGCCACACCCACTGTGCTCAGGGCTTGCTTACTCCTGTCCGTGTGGAATGGAACGGGGTCAGCCTTGCAAGACAAACGCCCTTCTTGCTATACTATCTCTCTGACCCCTGGGAGATGAATTTGTGAAGTGCTAAACTTTAAGAGTAAAGTGAATTCCAAACTACCCCCTTTGTCCCAGGGTTTGAGGGTTAATCCAGGGAGGGCTTTCTAGGCTCCTGACGCCCGCACAACTCTCTCCCTCTACTAGAGAAGGAGACTAATGCCCAGAGAGTGGCTTTGTTTCCACTCTCTTCCAAACTCTTCACATATTTCTGAATCCAAGTGAGAAAAGTCTGGGTCTTTGAGGCCCAGGTCCTGTGGCTACTGCAAGGCAGGAGGCAAGACCAGAGCCATTCCCAGGACCCCTCAGGGATCCTCTTCACTGTTATAGAGCCAGTCTCAGACCCAGGTGTCAGGCATCCACCCTGGGAAGAGCAGCTGACCTCTCTACTTGGTTTCCTGTCCAGCCTGCATGTGAAAACTTCAGCACTGGGGTGATTTTCAGGCAGATTAGGGGTGGGGGAAAGAAGCAGGGCAGGCCAAACTGTGCAGATGCTCTGTCCACTCCCCTGCCCTGCCCACACTCGCCAAGTGTCCAGGCTCCCCGGACCGTGCAGCCTCTGCTGACTCAACCACTCCAAGGAATTGCTTTCTAGCATCTGGCCCTGGAATGAACTGTTGGATTTAAAACAAGGGCATTTGTCCATTTAAGCAGGGAGTGAACCCTAAGGCCAAACTGGCTCCTTTCCTGGGCTCTGGGGACTCTGGAGGGTGCGTGTGTTTCTCCCCACTTCTCTCTTAGTCTCGCCAACCCCATCCCTAATGCAGGAGGCGGTGGAAGTGGCAGAACTGAGTTGGGAGAGGGTGGGGACAGAGCATTCAAAGTGGTTTTCAAAAGGCTAGGCAAGGGGCCAGTGAGATAACACAGCTGGGTAGGGTGCTTGCCTTGGACTCGGCCGATCTAGGTTCAATTCCTGTCATTCTACACAGTTCCCCTGAGCCCCACCTGGAGTGATTCTTGAGTGCAAAGACAGGACTAAACTCTGAGCACTACAGGATATGACTTCCCCAACCCCCAATCCCTATAAAAATAAGATAGGCTCGGCTCTAATAACACCACATTCTCCCTCCTTCCTCAGCTGGGCCCTGTGACACCTCTCCCCACCATTTCCACCTCTGCCCATCGCCCTTCACACCCTCAGCATGCCCTGGCACCACTCCCTTCGCATCTGCAGCTGCAGTCCTGTTGGCACCAAGCCTCCAGCTGCCTGTATGCAGAGTCAGGTGTGTTGGACGTGTGGGCACATCTGCTTGGGAGCTAGATAATGTTGTTAACTGACTGTGTCATTTTCTCCCCAAATACAAGATTCCAGGATTGTTCCCTTTTTCTTTCTTTCTTTCTTTTGCTGTGGGGAGTCACTCTCTAGCAGTGCTCAGCAGGCTAACTAATACGACTGCTGGTAACATTCACCCTGTTGTGCAAGCAGACATTTCCACACTGGAGCCAGTGTGGTGCTGCTCTGGCCATAGGTGTTGGGGTCTCCAGGGCTATTACCTGGAGATGCTCAGGGGCCACCAGGGCTACTATCCCTGGAGGTGCCCAGGGAGGTGGCCAGTGCTGGTGCTGAGACTTGGGAGTTCTGTGTGCCAAGCGTAAGCTCCACCCCCCTGTGCTCACCCCACCTCCAGACCATTCTCTCCACCCCCACACTGGAAACTCAGAGCCACTACCTACACAGGCCTGTCCTGATCCTCCCACATACCCCACACCGCTTTCCCAAATGCCTCTACTGCCATGGTGCCTAGCACTGTGGGGTGAGACCAACTGTGGGCCAGAAGAGGGTCTGTTCGTTGTCTGGTATTCCCCTTCAAAAGTCCACCCTCTTCACTTATTTCTGAGTCCAAGTGAGGAAAATAAGAGTCTGGTAGAGGGGCTGGAGTGATCGTACAGCGGGTAGGGCATTTGCCTTGCACGCGGCCAACCCGGGATTGATCCTATATGGTCCCCTGAGCACCACCAAGAGTAATTCCCGAGTGTATGAGCCAGGACTAACCAATGTGCATCACCAGGTGTGATAAAAAAAAAAAGAGTCTTTGAGGCCCAGGTCCTATAGCTAACGCAAGGCAGGAGGCAAGACCAGAGTCATGCCCAGGACCCCCGAGCTGGAGGTCTTGACTTGGGAAAGCAGGACGGGGCCTCTGTCATTGCCATCCTGCCTCGGATTGAATATTCCTTTCCTCCGTGAGGGTGAGCCCTGTCGTTGGGTGATTAGATGCTCCTCAGTTCTTCCCAGTCAGCATGTTCCCATGAGTCCCAAAGTCACCTGGCAGGTGAGCCCTTATGGATCTGCTATTAAGCAGCAGCATTTCCCATGGTCCCATCCCTTCTGCAGATTTCAGCCAACCACTCCCATATTTCAGCTTCTGGATCTACCTGATCTGGTGATGTTGCTGAACAGCAGAGCCCCAGGTGACAGAACAATCACAGACAGACAGAGAGGAATCTGGGTACTCGTGAATAGGCTGCCACGCTGCCCGTCTCCACTGTGTTTGCTCATGGTTATGGTTCCAGGAAGGTTCCCCAGCGCTGCTCTTCTGGGTGGGATGAATGAGTCTTCCTCTAATGGTAGCTTTACCAAGCTTGGGGAGGGGCCTTTGGACATGAGGAAGGATAGGTTTGTGTTTTATTGGGGGTGTTTAGGAGGGTCTCATCTTGGGAGTGGAATCATGCAGGCACACAGCTGGAGGGTGTTGGGGAATTCCAGGTGGCTGTGTGGTGAGCGCCTCCAGGTGGAGTCCCCCTGAGCAGATGTAGCATCAGAAATGGGAAGGAGAAAGAAAGCAAGCCCCTCTGGACCCTGGGGACTAGGATGGGGCACCCTGTCCAGGAAGGAATGATTTTCCTGGAGGGAGAGGTGGAGGATAGAGACTAACAGGGCTCTGCTGTTGTTGGTTTTAGTGCGGTGACCTTTGGGCTTCTGGTAACCTCAGCTGCAATTCTTCTAGAACATTCTGATGTGCCATGGTGGTGTGTGGAGTGTGAAGAGTGGGTTCCTAAGAGGGGAGGGAGCTCAGGAGACAGATATGGGTTCAGTGAGAAACCCAGCAATTGGGAGTCCCTGTTGGTCTGCACTGGGGGGATGTGTTGGCCTGCGCCAGCGTGCAGAGGGGTGCTTGGAGCTCCCAGCAGCTCACGCCTGAAGTATGTGCTCAGAAGGAAGTGTGGTTTCCTGGCGGTGCAGCCTTTTGCTATCAAGTGAAAGCTAAAACAATGTTTTTGGAAACAGTAATTTCCTTCTGGCCTCATATATTTGTCTCTAC
>JAOXYA010006400.1:0-14289 GCA_028565675.1 Sorex palustris | reverse complement strand
CCCCCCTTCTACCCTCCGGCCCACTGCCCCCCCCCCCCCAGTCTTTGCTCCAAGCCTCGGAAGCCGCATCTGCCCAGCAGCCTGGGCTAGAGACTGCAGGGTCCCACTCAGCGCCCGCCGCTGTCAGCTGCCGGGACCTGGGGTGGCTGTGGCAGGCAGAAACCCCCTTTCCTCCTCCTCCTGGTCTCGCTCCCCAGGGCCCCCTCTGGGGGTGCAGGCTGAGTCCTCCCCACTGTCCCCTGCAGCTGCCGCCGAGCAGGAGAAGGAGAAGGAGAAGGACCCCTTCCACTATGGTGAGTGAGGCGGGGGGTGGGGAAGCGGGGGGCAGGCCCGCGGGGGGGGGGAGTAGCAGCATGCACACCCGCCTCTCGTCTCCCGCAGACTACCAGAGCCTGAGGATCGGGGGGCTGGTGTTCGCCGTAGTCCTCTTCCTGGTGGGGATCCTGCTCATCCTGAGTAAGTGTCCTGCTATCTCCCCGCCCCTGCCCCATTCCTCTCCTCAGGTCTGTGACAGGCACGTAGTAAGTGCTCAGGAAAGCAGCGAGTTGTGCATAGCACAGGGTCTGGTGTGAGAAGCGCAGAGCAGGGGCCGGTGCTAGTTCCAAGGCTGCCCCCTTGGGGGTTCTGGGCTGGGTCCCCACAGACACTTCCTGGAGCTGCCCCATTGCCCCCATCCATGGGCCATCCCCCAGGCTCAGAGCCCCCAGGCTCAGAGAACCGACGCCAGCCTCGGGTGCTGCATACAGCTTTGGGCGCTGTGCTGGTACCACCTCGACCCTGCACAGTCGGGCAGCTGCTGCACCACACTGGGGCATGACCCTGGGCTCCGGCCGGTGACCCTGGGCTCCAGCGCGTGACCCTGTCTGGTTTCTTTGCCTTTCAGGCCGCAGGTGCAAGTGCAAGTTTAATCAGAAGTCCCGGTAAGGACGCTGGGACAAGGTCCACAGTCCCAGGGGATGGGGGTGGGGGCGTTGGACACAGTGGTGAGTGGTCCCCGGGAGAAGTCTTGCCCCTGCTGCATGTTCTGGGGGGGGGGGTCTGAGGGCTGCCTGGCAGCGGGGGCCTGGGATGGGGCCGCCAGGAGTTCAGCATCTCTCTGCGTGTCGGACAGTGGGGCTGAAAGCTCCTCAGAGGCCCTGTGGAAGGGGGGCAGAGCCGCCCCTGTCATGAGGGACCAGTGATAAGCTTCTGCTGGGCACCATTTCCTGAGATGGACTTTTAAAAAGACTCCCAGTGGGGGCTGGAGCAATAGCACAGCAGGGAGGGCGTTTGCCTTGCACGTGGCCGACCCCAGGTTCTATTCCCAGCATTCCATATGGTCCCCTGAGCACCGCCAGGAGTAACTCCTGAGTGCAGAACCAGGAGTAGCCCCTGTGCATCGCCAGGTGTGACCCAAAAAGCAAAAAAAAAAAAAAAAAGACTCCCAGAGGCCACTCCTGACAGTGCCCAGTGCAGTATCATGGGCCTGATGGCTGGGTGCTCAGGCCTGGTTGTGCCAGGAACATACAGTGCCAAGGACTGAGTCCGGAGCTCACGAGGCTGTGCCCAACCAACCACGCCTCTTCCCACCCCGGGAGGCTGAGTGAGTGGGGCCTGGCCCCACCCCCTGCGCCCTGTGAAGGTCTCCTGTGCGTGCTGGCCACCTGCCCCTCCAGGCCCTAAGTCCAGCCTAGGGTGGCACATCACCAGCCCCAGACGGCCCCAAAACCTGATTTTCTGAGACTGTGTGTCACTTGGCCCTGCTGTCCTGGCCCCCCGTGTGGCCCCACACCCACACCGGGGGCCAAGCCTGATGGCCTTCTTCCTGCAGGGCACCCGGAGAAGAGGAGGCACAGGTGGAGAACCTCATCGCAGCTAATGGTGACTGTCAGGGGAGCGTGGGGGCGGGGGCGTCCTCTGGGGAGGGTTTCTTAGGAGGGGAGGCAACTTCCAGGTATGCTGGCTCAGGTCCAGGGCAGGGGTCTCAGGGCCCCCACAGGCCTGAGAGTGACAGTTCACAGGGCATTGCTGCTGGGTGCCGGGAATGGGGGCTGGGCACCCCGAAACCCCTTCACTGGGACACACAGCCCGTGGGGGTCTCCGCACCCACCCTGACCCCCCTCTACTGGGGCACACAGCCCGTGGTGGTGGTGGGTTCTCAGCACCCACAGGCCAGCAAGGCCTCAGGACGGTGAATGGGGGGCCTGGGCCCAGCAGAACTGTGGTTTGTATCCGACTTAACATCCCACACGGGTCCCCAGCGCTGGGTGGGCCGTGGGGGTGGGTGAGGGGTTCACGGAGGCTCCTCTTGTCTTTCCAGCCACCGAGCCCCAGAAAGCAGAGAATTGAGGGGTCACCGTCCTCGGGGAAGGTAGGAAGCTGCGCCCGCGTCTCCCTCCTCTGCACAGGACCTCCTGGCTAGGGCCCCAGTGTGGAGGCATTTGGGAGGGACTTTGTGTGCAAGGCGCGACCCCCTGCATACACGCACGCGCACACACACACACACAGACAGTGCGTGCACAGGCGCACACGCAGTGAACCCCCCACGCAGGCAGCAGCCGCGAGTCAGCGAGCAGCTTCTGTCCAAGCAGCAAGGGGAGAGCGGCTGGGAGCGGCCTGCGGGCCGCTGTGTCCAAGGCCCTTTCCCGATTCCCGCCCCTCTGGGTGGTCTTCGCGGGGTCTCTGCCCGCGTGCTACACACGCACCCCCGCCCCCTTGCAGGCAGCGTGTGGGGCTGCGCCCTCTGGTGGCCGCCCCGCCGTCCTGCAGGCACTCCCCGCGCAGTCACCCGGCCCTGGGGACCCCCGAAGCGCAGAGCTGCTGGGACTGCCCTGGGGAGGTGCGGGGGCGATCTGGGGGTCCCGCCTCTCCCGCTGGGCTGTGCCGGGGCCCCGCTGCCGTGTTCGGGGTGGGAGTTTCCAGCCCTACCCATCGCCGCCTTCTGTGGTCCGGGCCTCGGGGAGGGGGGGCGCGGGGAGACGGAGCGGGGCGGGCAGGGGGCTACATTGCAGTGCCCAGACCTGCTGACCCACCCAGAGGCGGCACCGCGCCACCGATGAGCAAATGGGCTCAGGGAGAGCGCGAGGCAGCAGCACCCCGGCGCCTCCCCACCCCGCCCGGGCAGGGGGCCGCATCGCCCCCCTCCCACTCCCTCTCGGTGCAGACTTGCTGCTCCTCACCCAAACGCGCCCAGGGTGGGCCTGGCCGTCCCCCCGCCACGCCCACGAGGGCCTGTCCCCGGCCTACTCCCTCACCTGCCCTCCGACACGTTGGGGCTAACAGGGACCCCCGAAGTCAAGCCCCTTCCAGCTGTGATTCCTCCCTCTCCCCGCCTCCAGCCCCCCCGGAACGGGAGCTGCTGCTGGAGCCTGGGAAGCCCCTGCAGGCGACGCTTTGGAAAACGGCCCCCCGCAGACGCCGCCTCCTGCAGCCCGCCCCGGCGCCGTCCTCATGACGTCATCGCTAACCCCATCCCCGTCCCCGTGACGTCGCCGCCGCCCTCTCGATGTCACCGCCGCCCTCGTGACGTCATCACCGAGCCTCTGCCCTGCGGTCCGTGCCCCGTGGCCATCCTCATGATCTCTCGCTAAGCCCCGCCCCCTGCATCCCCGCCCCGCCCCTTCGCCGTCCTCATGACGTCATCACTAACCCCCACCCACCTCCCCCGCGGCGGCCCACGATCCCCCTGTCCTGTGCCGTGTCTGTGCGCGCTGCCCCGTCTCCGTGGCTGCTTGTCCGTGGATAACGTGGTTTTAGTGAATCCGGGCGCAGCTGAGCCCCGAGGCCCCCCTGCGCCCCCCAACGCAGCACCCACCCTGCTTCTCCTCTCTGGTTTGGGGGTGGGGCGGTGGGCCTCTCCTTCCGGATCCTTCTCCAGACGGCTCTGCACTCCTTGGAGGAGCCTCGCTTCCAGTGCTCACGCCACCCCCCCACCCTTGTCCCGGGGCCTCCTCCAGGTCTCTGTCCACCCCTTTGTCCAGCCCCGTGGCAGAGCGGCGGGGTCCCGGGACCCCAGCTGCGTGGCCCTCGAACATCTTCTCAGCAATAACCCGGGGCTGCCCCTGGCCGCGGGTAGCAGCGCCCCAGCCAGGACCCGCCTCTGGTGGACGGGGCTTGGGTGGGGGAGGGGGCCCATTGCCGCGCCTGGAGGAGGGGTCAGAGGGGGGGCCCTTGGGGGTGGTGTCCACTCTCCCCCGTGGGGAGGCCCGGCGAGGGAGGGAGCCTGCCAGGGGTCAGAGTCGCAGAGTGGACGCCGGATGCCAGGCCCGCCCCTCCCGTTCCTCGTGTTCTCGTGGGAGCAGCCTGTGTGATCTCTCCTGACGCCCGGGAATAAAACGCTCGTGTTTCCTAGTGGCTCCCGCTGCCCCTCTGTGAGCACCCGAGGGTGGGGCCTCAGGGCCCAGCGCTGCGGTTCCCGCCTTCACCCCAAGACAGGGAGTCCTGGTGGCCTGATGCGGGCTCCACTAGACTCTCCCTCTGGCCAGCCCTGGAACTTCTGCCGATGGGCGTGGGCTGTGTTTCAAGCCTTTTGTTTTGCCCCCTCCTCCGTGAAGCCCTCCTGGGTGTCAGCTCGACCACACCATGTCCATCAGGCCCTGCCTTTTCCCCCTCACCTTGGATATGAAGCCAAGGTCTGCTGGCAGACTTGGGAAGCCACTGGAGGGGCAAGGGGGTGGGCAGAGGGGCCAGGGGTCCCCCCTGCAGTGCCCTCGCAAAGGGGTTGGGGAGGAAGACCATGGGATCAAACAAACACAGCTGCCGGAGAGTCCCTGGAGCCAGGCCCGGCCCACAATGCTGGTTCCTGTCTAGTTCTGACCTGGAGCCCAGGAACTCTCCAGAGTTTGCAGGAGCTTCCCAGAAGGGAATGCGGCATCCCCACCCTCCCCCCACCACAAAATCCCTTGTGCCCTGCTGGGGCCTGTTTGTCGCCCTCTTCATTTGTGCGACTGGGCACCGGAGGCCCCTGCACTGCGGGGCTGGACCGGCCCCTCCCTGCCACTTGGGGGCTTCCTGTGGGCTGAAGCTGGGAACTGGCCACGTTGTTCTTGGAAGGGAGTCAGAGGCGCGGGGTTGGGCGGGCACAGCCCGGGAACACTCAAGGTCGCCGGCCCCCCTCTCGGGTCAGGCCCCAGGCCGGGTGGGGGCACAGTCCGGCTCCGGCTGGTTCTCTCACCCTGTCCCGGAGAGAGGGAGCCTGCGCGGGGACGAGAGGCCCCCACCCCCGAAACCCCCGCCTGCAGCCCTGGGCGGTGGTGGCCGGCTGCAGCTGCCTGGCCCTGCCTGGCCGCCTAACAGCGGGCACCTGGCGAGGCCAAGCAGGTGGTGGCCAAGCAGGTGATGCTGGATCGGGTGTCCCTCGGGACTCAGGACCCAGCAGGGGAGGGTCCTGCCCGGCCACTCCATTTCCAGCTCCGTGAACTTGTCCACACGAGGCGTTTCTGTCCGTTTCCTCTGCAGAGCAGGGGTCTGCCTGGCCTGCAGTAACCTGGACGCTCCTCGCGCCCACGCCGGCCTCAGTTTCCCCGGCTGTGTCTTGCTCGGGGCCACGCCTGGTGGTACTCAGAGCTGTGCCAGGCTGTCCCCGGGTCAGACGGGCCCTGTGTGTCTCCTCACTGGTGCTCCAGGGCCCGCCCTTCTGGACCCTGTCTTTGGTAGCGGAGGTCCCCTTCTGTCTGTTAGACCCGGGTTCACGTTCTGACGGGTCCACAAGTCCCCGAGCGCCCCCACACCTGTGTGGCCGAGTCCTGTTGAGGATCAGCGTTCCCGCAGGGCCCCTCTGGGTCTGTTGGAAACGGGCGCTGCTGGATGGAACGGGATTACAGGGGTAGAGTGGACCCCCGCCAGGGCCCTCCTGCTTCCAGGTGGCCTCACAAGCCACTTGGGCCTGCTCTCTGGACCCCCAAAGGTGGAGGAAAGGAGGCAGCAGTCCTGGGGGGCTTCCTGGAGGTGGTACAACAGGATGGGGGAGTTGTCACTGCGGGGTGGGGGTGCGGGGACGTCTGAGGGAGCCAAACAAGTGGAGAATGCTGTTCTCCCCGGGGCATCGGCCAGGGAGCAGGGTCAGGCGTGCTTGCCCTTGTCCCTGCTGTAGGAACTGGGCACAGCCCCCGTCTCGGGCCTGCGTCCGCAGGTGACCTTGACAGAGAACATTGCCCTTGGGCGTCTCCCAGGCCCCAAGTGCCCTGCGCTTGGCCATCTTGAGGCTGGCACTTAAGGAACGGACCCCCCCGGACCCTCCTCCTCCCGGCTGCGCCATATAAGTCCCCTGTGACCCTGGTTCTGCGGCCACTGCAGGAGCGGCTGTACCTTGGGGTTTGGGACCTGGGTGCGGGCAGCACGGGGCCACTGAGCCGGGAGCGGGGTTCGAGAGGCTCCCCGTCTTGCTCTAGCTATGGCCAGCGAGGGGTGAGGGGCTGGCCTGCAGCCGCTGTCCGGGGAAGTTTGGGGGAGCCCACCGGAGCCGGGGAGACCCCCACCCCTCTGCCTGTTACCCCAGTAATGCCGCCCCCACAGCAGTCCAGGCTCAGGAGTCAGGACAGGAGGCCTCGCTGCCCCCAGCCCAGCCCTGGGCACGGCAGCGCGGTCCTCTGGGTGGGGGCCGGGACGGAGTTGGGGGCTTTTCCCCCCTGAAGTGGACAGAGTTCCTCCTCTCAGCCCAGCTGGGCTGGGAGGCAGGAAGAATGGGAAGTGGGGTTCCATGCTCGCTGGGCAGGGGTCCGAGGAGAGGGGAGGCTGGGGGGAGCAGGAGGTGCCAAGGCTGTGGGGGCTGTCCCTGACCCCAGTCCAATGGGGACCCAGTGGGGATGGGCCGCCTGGGGTGGGGGGCTCGGCGGGAATCCGGGACCACCGTGTGCTGCTGATCCAACACTGCAAGGTAGGTGCCCTTGCCCCTAATTCCAGGCAGCCCCCAGTGACCCTGTACTCCGTGCCCCCTGGGGACCCCCAGGCAGGCTCTCCTGGAGCTGTGACTCGGGCCAGGGCCAGCGTGAGCGGAGCAAACCCACTCCAGAGCTGGAGTGTATGGCCTGCGCCCAGAAGAGAGTTTAACGTGGGGCTTCTGAGCACTGTGGGGGGGCGTGAGAGGGCACAGTCGGGGGTCCTGGGTCTGGGGGGACGGAGAAGGGCCACAGGAAGTCCCTGTGCTGCTGCCAAGTCAGGCTCAGCTCGTCAGTTTGTTTCTGGGTCCCACTTGGTGATGCTCGGAGGTCACTTTTAGCTCTGTGCACAGGGATCACTCCCAGCTCTTCTTAGGGATCACTCCCACTCTGTGCTCAGGGATCACTCCTGGTTGTGTGCCCAGGGATCACTCCTGGCTCTGCTCAGGGATCACTCCTGGCACTGTGCTCAGGGATCACTCCCAGCTCTTCTTAGGGATCACTCCCACTCTGTGCTCAGGGATCACTCCCAGCTCTGCTCAGGGAGCACTCCTGCTCTGTGCTCAGGGAGCACTCTCAGTTCTGCTCAGGGATCACTCCCTCTCTGTGCTCTGACCCCAGATGAACTGTGTGCATGGCAGGTGCCCTGCCCTCTGTCCTGTCTTCCTGGCCCCAGCCCAACGTTTGAGCAGGAGTGAGGGGTGCCCCTTTGTAAAGTGGGGGGCTGCATGCGGCACCTGGAAGACTTCTGGGTCTCCTCCACAGAACTAAGAGTTGGGAGGAAACTGGGGTTTTGACCCGGAGCCCCGCAAGGAACCCCGAGTTCTTCTCCGAGCCGAGCCCTGGCGCTCAGACGTCCGGCTGTGGCCGTGGGTGGAAACGGGCTGTGCCCAGCAGGGGAGAGGAGCAGGGAGCCAGCTGGGTCGGGCCACAGCGCCCAGCACCCGCCCCCCTCACTGTCTGCCCTCCCCTGCCAGGGCGGGCACCCCAGGACATGACTTGTCACGAGTTCGGGCAGGAAGTGTCGCCTAGGAGGGACCCGGCAGAGGCGGTTGTCACCATGGTCAGCGCCTCCCCACGGAGCTTCTGTGTGTGTTTGTGGGGGGGGGGTACGTCCCCTCATGGCAGCACAGGCTTCCGGCTGTGACACCCCCCCGCTACCGCTCCTCCACCTCCGGGGTCGGCCGGTCCTCAGAGACCTCATTAGGCTCCGGGTCTGACTCTGCACGGCCCTGGGTGCTGACATCACACGGAGGGGGGCCCGGGGTACCTGCTCCCCGCAGGGGGCCCCCACCCTGCCTGGCCCGATCACAGCAGCAACAGGGCCCAGGCTGAGCACAGCTTCAGGGACCCACAAAGCCGGGAGTGGCGGGGTGCAGGGCTGACCTTGGCTGGCCCCCCTTCCCGCCCCCTCTCACGTGGGCGGGCCTGGACAGGCCCAGGTGGGCGGCCCCGCCTCCGGCTGCACCAGGTGAGTGCCGAGCCCAGCGCAGCTGTCACTGTCCGCCCCCTTCTCTGCAGCGTCCACCAGCTCCTCCAACGCCCGCTGCCTGGCCCTGCCATGGACAAGTGGTACCTGGGTGAGTCCCCTAGCCGCCCCAAAGGGCAGGGAGTGCCAGAGTCCTCTGCTGAGGCATCCTGGGCAGGGGGGACTCTGCATCCAGCCCTCTGGGCAGTGGGACCCGGGGGATGGCCTGTCCCCCAGCTCCTCCCTGCCCAGGGCAAAGCCTGGCTCCCACTCACTGCCTGGCCCCTTCCCTCCCTCCCACACTCCCAGGAGGGGGGAGTTACACTGTGTGTAAACTGTCAACGGTGTCCAGAGCCTAGAGTTCCAAAGGCGGCCACCACCCTGCCTCTCCTCCCTGTCCACTGTCCGGCATCACCCTGTCTCGCCGTCTGTTATTTGTACGATAGTGTCTGTTATCTGTCCGTCTTCCTCCATCCCCTCCTGCACACCTCCCTCTCTTCTTCCTCCTATGTTACTGCCTTTTTATTACATCAGGAATCTCCCACCAAGGGGGCTGGAGCGATAGCACAGCGGGGAGGGAGTTTGCCTTGCATGCGGCCGACCGGGTTCGATTCCCAGCATCCCATAAGGACCCCTGAGCACCACCAGGAGTAATTCCTGAGTGCAGAGCCAGGAGGAACCCCTGTGAATCGCTGGGTGTGACCCAAACAGAAAAAAAAAGAATATCCCACCACGCACCCTGAGATTCCAAGAACATCTGCACACACACACACACCCCGCCCCATGACCATGAGTTGGGGGGTACCCGCCTGGCTCAGCCTGGCTTTGTCACTCACTGACGTGCCTTCCTGGCAGGGTCCCTGGCTCAGCCCCAGCCACCTCTTGGGGTCCCTGTGCGTGTGTGTGTGTGTGTGTGGCAGGGGCTCAGCCTTAGTTTCTCTCTGTAAAATGGAGCAGGCAGAGGGGCGTGGCGACAGCCCAGCAGTTGCTCTGAGCTGACCCTTTCCCAAATGGTTGGGAGGAGGCAGGGGGTCATGGCTCCGGGTGCACGCCGAGACTCGGGGGCAGGGCGCCCCGGCCACGGGCACGAGGGGGCCCTCTCAGTCCCCCAGTGCAAGTCCGCGGATGCCTAATGCTGCAGTTTCCCCAGCCAGCAGCGACATGATGTGGGGTGGGGGCTGGGGGGGCAGCCCTGACTAGTTTCCCCATCACAGCGCCCAGGGGACATTGTGTTCCCCCTGGGCAGGAGACAAGCACGGAGCTGAAGGCACGTGCCAGGCAGCAGTGGGGGGCCCGGAAGGGAGCCCCGTCCCCTCCCCCGTGGTCCCCACCCAGAGCGAGCCCAATGAAAACCCCCCTGCCACCGCACCTACTGCTGGCCATCGACAGGAGCCCTGTGCGGGGTCCTCGAGGCAGGGGCCGCAGAGAAGAGGTGGGGTTCCCCAGCTCCCCTGCTGCAGGCAGGGGTCAGCCTTACCATGTCCCTCCACTGAGTGACCTTGGGCAGGGGTGTCCTGCAAGTGCTGGGAGACAGCGGGAGAGAGACGCGGGGTCCCCCCACTGGATGGAGCTACCGTGGGGGGACTCACATGGGCACAGGAATAGGGAGGGAGCCCTGAGTCAGGGCAAAGGGGGTGCAGGGGCGGGGAGAGGCAGGACTGGGGTGCAAGGGTGCTGGGCTGCTAGAGGCCAGCCCCATCCATGGAGGGGCAAGAGGGAGATGACCAGGCATCAGTGGTGGGGTGTGGTCATCCAGGAGGGATTCAGGGGGGCCTGAAAGCAGATCCCATAGGGGTGGCTGACCCCTCCCACATTGCGGGGGGCTGTACTGGGGCAGGGGGCCTCGTATTTCCAAGCCCCTCCCACCCCCGGGGCAGCTGTTCTTCCCAGGGGGGCTGGTGAACACTGGTGCCTGCCGCTTCCGCCCTGGAAATTTCCTCCGCGCAGGTTTGGGAGGCAGCTCCCCGCCCTGCTGCCGGCGGCGCCCGGAGCCCCTCACACACACGGGGGCTTTCTTGTGACCCGGGTAAACATTACCTGGCACAGTTAATGTTTAATGTCCCCCTGCCCCCTGCCACCCCAAGGCCAGCACAAGCCTGGAACCCAGGCAGAGGGCAGCAACCCATCCACGGGGGACATGGCCGGGCAGTTGGCGGGGGTTGGTGAGTGCGGGGGTGGTCTCTGCGGAGGGCTGGACCCCAGGGTCCTGGTGTGTGGGTCCCCGCCCTGCCCCTCTCAAGGAGGGTCCTGCTCGAGCCCCCCAGAGAGATATGGGGGAGGGACCAGGGATGTGGGGGCCGGGGGGAGCTTCCTGGGCTTCCCTGCACACCTGCCTGCTTTCGGGGCTGCTCCCCAGTAACCCTCTGGGGCCTGTGGCAGACACCCCCCCAGAAGCCTCCTGTGACAGGGCAGGGGGCTGCGGGCTGGGCTGTAAGCTGCTTCTTGGGAGGATGGGGAGGGGTCGAGGGGACCCCTTAGGGTCCAGTGAGTGACCTTGATGGTGACCCCGTGTGGATCTGAGGAGGCCAGCAGGAGGCGTGTGCCTGGGCCACTCTGGCTGTCCTGCGCAGCCATGCACTGGCCTGGCCTATTCCCGGGCACAGTTCAGCACAGCCTGGAGGTGCCGACTTGCACATTCCTTCCCCGGTGGCCATCAGCAGCCAGGGGGGACCTGAGCAAGGCAAGGGCAGGGGCGGGCTCCTGCAGCCAAGGCCAAGGTGATGGGGCGGGGCAGAACAGCGCCACCTGCTGGCCACCAGGGGAACCACCAGGGGCAGCCTGGACTCCCAGTACTTAGGTTCAAGCCCCGGCTGGGTGCGTGCCCTGCTGTGTTCCTCACTGACCACCCCCGACCCAGGTCTCACTGGGGTGAATTTTTCACGCCCCCTTGGTTGTTAGGGTGCCTCCAGAGCTGATTTTCTGTTAGGCAAGAGCATGACTGGGCTGCCTTCCACCAGAGGTGGCAACGCTGGAGAGAAGTATCTAGAAACCCTGTATGGTTGTATTACTGTCATCCTGTTGTTCATCGAGCAGCAGGCGCCAATAACGTCTCTATTCGTCCCAGCCCTGGGATTTTAGCAGCCTCTTCTTACTCATCTTTCCCAATGATTGGAGGCTCTTTCAGGGTCAGGGGAATGAGACCTGTTATTGTTACTGGTTTTGGCATATCGCATATGCCATGGGGAGCTTGCCAGGCTCTGCCCGTGCAGGTGGGATACTCTTGGTAGCTTGCCAGGCTCTCCAAGAGACATATATATGTATATATATGTGTGTGTGTATGTAAATATATATATGTGTGTAGCTATTCATATATGTGTTTTATCTCTGATTTGTTGCCTACAAAGTATATCAGTAAGTTAAAGGAGAATAGAAAACTGTATGGCATTAGCTCAATTCTATTACTAATTATACACAGAACAGAGGAGAGAGATCCATAAATAATTACCTGTAGTTGTGTTTGAGTTAGATTAGCAAGGAATATTTTCTCATTTTTGTGTTATTAGTGTTTTTGGGTAGGGCACATCTAGCATTGCTCGAGGCTTCCTCTTGGCTCTGGTGGTGACTGGGGCTTGAAACAGGGTTGGCCATGTATAAGGTAAGCACTTTAATTTCTATCCTATTTCTCAGGCTCAATTTTTGTTTTATTTTTACAGTGATCACTCTAATATTATACTTAGAAAGAAATGACATTGAAATAAGACTCATCACTGATTGCATACTATTTTGTGTTCTTTGTTTTATGGTTTTGGACTTTGATTTTTGAGTCACATCTAGCAGTACTCAGGAATTACCCCTGGCTTGTGCTTAGTACTTACTATTATGGGACTTAGGGACCATATTTGGTACTGTTGGCTACATGTAAGATAAGAACCCTTCCCACTGCACTATCATTATGGCATCTTTTATATATCTTCTCTCCTTACATGGATCAAAATTACCAAAATGTAAGTACCATATCTTAGATTTCTCTTTTCCTCACACAAATTCTAAGCCATCTGTATGCTTTCAGTATAGTTATATATGTATATCTGTAAATATTCACATATGTGTTTAAGCCGAATCACAGTTTGACTTTTTACTCTTACTTCTGTTTGTAATTTATAATACCAGTTAGAACATTTCAGAACTATCCTTCTGAAAAACAATTGGAGGGTTTGAAAGGGATCAGGAAAGAAGAAAGCAAGTTTGTTGTTGAAGGATCACAGAACTGGCATTAGAGTAGAACTTCAAGTCTGTGTTTGGCACAATGTCCAAGTTTTGTCCAAAGCTGATCTATCCTATTGCTCATGGCTTTAGGCCTTCCCATAGAATTACATACCAAATACTGAACATTTCTCAGTCTGTATTTACATACAGGGATGCAGCCTGGATCCTGGAACTTTTCTTTGCATTGGTTATAAGAAAAGAAAAATTACTGAAGAAGACTTCAGTGGTGGAGAGAAGAGGGGTTTGGGATGAGGCATACTTGGGAAATTACAACCCACCTATGTGCTTTCCATGTGTACAGGTAGCCTACATTATTTACAAATTATGCAGAACTGCTAGGGAGTAACCAAGCATAATGCATGCCTGAAGGAGCAAGGAGAGGCTTTGCTGGACATTGTGAAGAAGATCAGGAGTCTAATAATTAGGGAAAAGAGCAATGTTCTAAGAATGTGATCAAGCACTTTGAAATCAAGGAGATGAAATTGCCATTATATCTATAACGTTTGTCCTACATGTAACTTCCAGATCTTCCTTTTCCCAGAAACATTTGTATTCGGATCCAGTTTATAAAATTTGTGTCTTTGATGGGCTTACATTTGAATCTACATAGTTAAGGATCTGTTAGTTTCCAGCTTTGGGTATCAGAAAACTCAGGTACAGAGGCCACTATAAATCTTAGCTCTATAGAAGCTGGTATGGCCCATGGATTCAGTGACTCGATGCTGTCGAGACTTGGGTTCATTCACATCTGTTAGTCTGGGATTATTGGTGAGTTCCGTTCATGATTTAAAGTGGTTATAGATGAAGGCTCATGTCTTTACACACAGATATCAAGATACCAAGAGAGGAATATCTTCATCTCACTGTTTCTACTTTTAAAAGCCATAAAAATACTTCTGGAAGACCTGGCAGTCATGCGCACCAACCATCACTGCTGCTATGTAACTCTGAACCATCTGTCAGCCTTGTTCTAGAGACTCATAAACAAATCTTGAGAGAGATCACCTAGCCACAAAAAAATCTCTCAGACACCTGGTCCCAGCTGAGATCTCCAGGGCAATCTCAGAGTGGGGTGGGTCAGTATCCACTCAAACAAAGCCCCGACAGCCACTCCCACACCCCAAATATGCTTTTATGCCTCCAGCCTGACCCACCACCTCAGGACTGAGCACCAGAGAGAACCTAATTTACCAAAAACTCCAGTTACACAGGCCTTTGAGGCTGAAAACTCCAGGCCTTCTTGAAGTCAGGGTGGGTGACCTCCCCTCATCTCCCTGTATTTCCAGAATATCCGGCAGCCATGACCAGTTAAATATTAACTGCCCAGTTAATTGTCCCGTTAAATAGTCTGAATTTTCTGGAGTGACACCTCCAAACTCTACAACACTGACATCCCAGGAGTAGCACACCCCAGGTTAAATGGGATGCCATGCAGAAGCCCCCCAAGTGTCAACTAACAGAAACATTAACATAGATAGCTTAACTTGCAACAATTTAGTAAAATCTCAGACAAGGTCATAATGTCCCCATGGTGAGACACAATAATTTTCACAATTTTTTTCTGCAGAAATAATTTTTTTGATCATTCATAGCACAGCGGTAGGGCGTTTGCCCTGCACGCAGCCAACATGGCTGATCCGAGTTCGATTCCTCCGCCCCTCTCGGAGAGCTTGGCAAGCTACCAAGAGTATCTCACCCGCATGGCAGAGCCTGGCAAGCTCCCTGTGACGTATTCGATATGCCAAACACAGTAACAACAAA
>JAOXYA010006383.1:0-14290 GCA_028565675.1 Sorex palustris | reverse complement strand
TTCCTTCCTTCCTTCCTTCCTTCCTTCCTTCCTTCCTTCCTTCCTTCCTTCCTTCCTTCCTTCCTCCTTCCCTCCCTTTCTTTCTTTTGGTTTTTGGGCCACACCTGGCGATGCTCAGTGGTTACCCCTGGCTCTGCACTCAGGAATCACTCCTGATGGTGCCTGGGGTCCCTATGGGATGTGGGGGATCGAATCCAGGTTGACCGCGTATAAGGCAAACGCCCTCCCTGCTGTGCTATCTCTCAGGTCCTTGTTACTCTTTTTTTCTTCTTCTCCTTCTTTTTTTTTTGTATCAGAAACCACAGACGCTCCCTGTGAAAGAGAAGTTCAAAGAAGAAAGTGGAAGCATTCAAGGTAGTTCTCCCCAAAGTTGGCGCTGGACTGTCCCAAAAGTGGCTGCTGTTTAATTGCTTTTCTGCAGCCTTTTATCCAAACGGGCTGTGTGACACAGACTATTATATAGCCTCCTTTCTTTGAGCAGAAGTGACCTTACTCAACATGGCATCTTCGACACACACTGTAAAATATTTCACTTTTTCAGCCTAACGTCTGAATTTTTAAAGAAAAACGACAGGAAAAGTACAAGCTCTTGGAACTTCATCTCTGAGCACCGCGGACATCATCAAATAGAAACAGTCTCATTTATTTCTTTTTCTACAATTAATCTCACTACCTAGACAGTCTTCTCCAGTTTGTAAGAATATATAAGCGTTTTTTCTTTTTCTTTTCTTTTTTTGTGGGGGTATGCCTGGTAATGCTTGGGGTTACTTCTAATTCTTTTTTTTTTGGGGGGGAGGCACACCTGGCAATGCTCAGGGGTTCTTCCTGACTCAGGAATCACTCCTGGCAGTGCTTGGGGACCATCTGGGATGCCAGGGAACGAACCCAGATTGGCACTTGCAAGTCAAACACCCTACCCACTGTACAATTGCTTCAGCCCCTACTCCCAGATCTGTGCTCACCAGTGACTCCTAGTGGTGCTCTGGTTACTGCATGGTGCTGGGGGTGGGACCCCCCTCCCCCCCCAACACAAAACAGGTGGCCCAGTCTGTGGCGCTCATACCCAGGTCCTTACGGACCCTTGCACGCCTCACCCATGAACGCCTGGCCTTGGTGCAGGCGCCCTGCTGCTACAAGTGTGCAAGGCTTTCCGCCACTGGCGGCCTCTCCACACCATTCACGTCCTGTATTTCAGCTTCTGAACCTCAGGTCTGGTCTTATCGGTCTCTTTGCACTCGAATATCAATCTACAGAATTATTCAGAAATGAAACCTTTTCTTTATTTCCAAAGGACAGTGGTGGGGCGGGAACATTTTCTCAGGCTTGTGCATAAGTAGCACAGGAGTCTAAAAATTAGAAAAAAATGAGTTTTAGTGGGCAGGGGAGATGGCTCATGGAGCGGAAGGGTGTGCTTGGGGGATGCCCAGGTGCACCCCAGATCCTGTTCAGTCCCCAGCTCCAGGAGGGCGTGACTCAAACAGGGGGAGGGGGCCAAAAAAGAAAAAAATGAAAGAAAAATTGGGTTTTAGAGTGAGGTGTGAGTTCAGTGTTGGGTGTTTCTTCTTCCCTCTGAGTCCTGTGGCTAATGAACCCAGCCACTCCCTGATTTATTTAGGGGCTCCTAGAAGCCCTGGCGGTGGGAACATCCCACTGAAGAAGGGGACGCCTCAGGTGGAGGCCAGGGCGGGTCAGGCCACTTAGTGGTTCGCGCTTTTTTTTGGTTTTTCTTTGCTTTTGGGGTCACACTCAGCGATGCTCAGGGGTTCCCCCTGGCTCTGCACTCAGGAATGACTCCTGGCGGTGCTTGGGGGACCCTATGGGATGCTGGAGATCGAACCCTGGTCAGCCGCGTGCAAGGCAAATGCCCTCCCAGTTGTGCTAACACTCCAGCCCCAGGTGTGCGCCCTCCTGGGCGCGTGGGACGCATTTTCCAGCGCGGGCCACACGTAGACGCGAAGAAGCGTCTGTCCTTAGGCAGCTTCGAGGCCGCCGCGGCTTTTCCCCGCGGAGTCTGTCCGCGGAGAACGACCAGGTGAGCCCAGCCGCACCCGAGCTGACCCCGAGCTGGAGAGTCGCCGGGGCGGGAGTCTCTGATAACGGACAGTGGGAGATGCATAGCCGCGGGCTAAGAAACGGTCCCTCGCGCCCGCCGCGCCTGGTGGGAGGGGAGAGGCCGGCGCTGTTCCCGCTGCGGACGCCAGGGGGCGCCCGGGCCACGCCGGCTCCCGCGCTGCGCAGGCGAGCCGGGCCGGGCTGGGTCGGGCCGGGGACCGGCCACCAGCGACAGGTGCGGATCCCAGCAAGGGACGAGCCCCCCGCCGGGAGCTCGCAGCCAACCGTGCACGGGAGCAAGGCCAAAGGGAAGACGGAGATTCTACACTTAGGGTCCACCGGGGCTGAGTGACAATAGCACCGCGGGGAGGGCACCCGGCTGGCCCGGGTTCGATGCCCAGCGCCCCAGAGGCTCCCCCGAGCATCATCAGGAGCGATCCCCCGAACCCAGAGCCAGAAGTAAGCCCCGAGCATCGCAAATTTGTGGGCCCCCAACAAAGCCTCTGGGTCAAAGCCCTGGTTTGTAAGATAAAGCATCGGGCACATCCGGGTGCAAAGCATTTTGCGTTCTCTCCACCTGGAAAATCGAACGCCCGGATTTCGAGGTCAGGGCCACCACCCATACCGTGCCCCCAGGAGGACCCGAGGCCGTTTGGCACCGCAAAGTCTACCCCCCACCAACCACGGTGCAAAGTGCGCCCCCCCCCCACTCCCCGCGCATCCCATCCCGCGCGCACGAGGGGTCCCGCGCATGCACGAAGCGACACGACGCGACAAGTGGCGGCGTCTCGCCGTTGTGGGTCTTTTTTCTTCGGCGGGGATCTGTCCTGGCGGCTGCGAGGCCTCCGGGCTCAGGACCACACACAGGCTCGCGAGCTGCGGGGAAGGACAGACACCGGGACGCAGCGCAGGGGACCCCTAACCCACCCAGCCTGCCCTGCAGGGCCACTTTTCAACCCGCTTTTAAAAAATTTGTCTTTTGGGACCACCCCAGGCGGTGCGCAGGGCTCTTTCTCCTGGCTCTGAGCTCAGGGGGGTCCCTCCTGGCGATGCTCGGGGACCACCTGGGGTGCCCGGTCAGGGTGCATCTCTCGCGCCCCAAGCCCTGTCTTGGGGACGTGGGCGCAGAGCCTGTCAGTTGGTAGCCGGTGCTGGGACCCTTGCAAGAGACACTTTGGGGCAGGAAAGCGAGGACAGGTTCCGCACTTGCTTCGCTGGAGTCTGGGTTTGATGCCCGGCACCACGGATGGACCACAGAGCACCGCCAGGGCCCACCTGCGAGCACAGACCCAGGAGCAAGCCCCGAGCACGGCTGCGTGTGCCCTCCCGAGCCAATCACAAAGAGTTAGAGAGTTTTGATTTTAGGGGCCGGGTTCTCCCACGGTCCCCCAGGTCCCCAGCACTCTGCAGGGCGAAGTTGGCACTGGCTGGGGCCCGCCTCTCGCCTACTGTTGGGGCAGGTGATTGGACGTGCGTGGTCACATGCCCAGGTGCACGGTCCTGCGTGCTGGGGGCCTGTGTGCACGGGGTGGGGGGAGTCTGAGTGCAGGAAGGCACTAGAGGCTGCGTGCAGGGGGTCCTGAGTGCCGGGGGACGTGCCTGGGGGCGCTGCGTGCCCTGGGTCCTGCATGCCCTGGGTCCTACGTACCTGGGTAGCATAGGTGCCCAGGGTGTGCCTGTGGGTTGCGTGCCCGGGACGTGGGTTGCGTGCCTGGGGTAGGGCTGCGTGCCCCGGTCCTGCATGCTGGAAGGACCTTGCCTCCTCCTTTGCGGGTTCGAGGCAGTGAGAAGCGGTGCAGAGCCCCCCCCCCCCAGGGGTCCGGGAAATGTGAAAGGTCAGTAGCAGCCAGAGGTCGCAGGTCCAGCCAGCGCCGGGCACCCAGCGCGCATCCTGGCAGCGGAGAGAGGCTGAAAGCGGAGCCTACCCCGCTGGGGCTCGGAGCAGCCGGTGGTGGATCCTGGGCCCCTTGGGGATCCTCGAACGCACCTGGACAGAGCCCAGGGGTCTGGGTGCCGCGAGGACGCTGAGTTGGGGGCGCCTGACCTCGGGCTCCCCGAGCGGGACAGTGCTCGGGACACGGTGCCGCCGGGCTGGAGGAAGGAGGACGCGAGGCCCCTGCAGGCCTGACGGCGCCTTCTCCGGCCGGCCGGGCCCGAGTCACCCGTGAACAGCCCGGCCGGCCCACGTGGACGCCGCACCAAGGTGAGTGGCAGCTGGTGCCGCGTGGGCGCCCGCGCCTGCTTCGCTCTTGCTTCCTGGGCAGCCCACGGGCAGGCGGCTCTGTGCGTCCTTCCGCGTGGATGATGCAGGACTGACTGTCCACCGGGACACCGGCTGGGTGGGGAGGCTGAGGCCAAGAGCCGAGGACCCCAGGGGACCCTGGGCGGGAGAGGGACGCAGGCTGAGCAGTGACCCTGCAGTCCTCCTGCCTGGCCGGCGCTGTCCCCCAGGTCACCCGTAGGCTAGGCCACCGTGTCTCTCTGGTTCGCAGAGCCTAGGCCGTGGACATGCTCCTGACTTGGATGCGATGATTTTTTTTTTTTTTTAGTTTTATTAGTGAAACACCATGAGGTACAGCTGTAGACTTACAAACTTTTGTGCTTGGGTTTCAGTTATACAATGATCCAGTACCCATCCCTTCACCAGTGCCCATTCTCTACCACCAATGAACCCAGTAGCCCTCTCACCCCCCAACACCCCCACCCCACCCCACCCCTGTGGCAGGGCATTCCCTTTTGCTCTCTCGTTCCTTTAGGGTGTTGTGGTTCGCAATACAGGTATTGAGTGGCCATGGTGTTCGGTCTGTAGTCTACTTTCAGCACGCATCCCGAGCGAGTCCTCCAAACACCCTTGACTTGGTGTTCTCTTCTCTATCTGAGCTGCCTTTCCCCTCCAGCTCGTGCTGCTGGCTTCCAAGCCCTGGAGCAGACCTCCTGGTACTTATCTCAACTATTCTTGGGTGTTGCATGTGATGATTTTCAAGCTGGCACTGACCTCGTCTGCAGGGAGCGGCAGCAAAGTGCTTCTCTGTTGGCCATGCGGAGGTGCCCAGGTGGGCTCCATCTCCAGCCTGTCTGTCCATGTGTACACCGCACCTCTCGGGGTGGGAGGAACCGAATCCGGAGCAGAGCGTGGCCACCACTCAGCGGTGGAGCTGGAGGGGAGTTTGCCTGGTCCAAGAGGACCTTATCGGTGGTTGTGGCACCTGGTGGCCCGGCTGGTGGGTGCCTGTGACTGTGATGACCATTGGTGTGTCCTGGAGTGAGCCACCCGCTGCCCACCTGTGGGCCCTGGGGCGACGTGTCCAGGTGGGACAGAAGCGCCTCCTTGTGGTCACGTGGTGACTGTCCAGTGGGTGGGGGATGCCAGACCTGCCCTGGGGTGTCTGCTCCTCCTGGCCCTGTCGGGGTCAGGCCACCCGTTTCTCCGCCAGATCCCTGGAAACGGTTGGAGAGGGAGCCCCATCCCCGTAACTCCCCTGGGTGCGTGGGGGTGATGGGTGGTAGAGGTGTGGGATGGCAAGACCCCCGTGTCCCCCTTCCCTGCGGGGGCCCAGCTGAAGGGCTGACCCAGTGTCCCCCAGGGCCTGTCCCTTTGTGCCTGCGGGGCGTCTGCTGGCTCTGTGGCCCCGAATCCCAGCCCGTGGCCTTCCATGGAGTAGCCACTCGGTGTGTGGGGACAGAATCACTGTGGCCTGCAGCAGGAGTGTCCCTGGGCCCTGTGGGTGGGCAGTTTGGCCCAGGGAGGGGGTCTTGGCTGGAGGTGTGGGTGGGCGTTGGGGTCCGTCTCTCAGCCCGAATCTGGAATGTGTGTGTGTGGGGCCCAGCAAGCACATGGGCACCCGAAAGGAGAAGTTTCGGGGGGTGCGTCCACGCGGTTCTTGCAGCTGTTCCTTCTAAACAGCCTTATTTTTCTTTGGGGTTTGTTTTGGGGCCGGCGGTGCTCAAGGGTCACTCCTGGCGGAGTTTGGAGATCTCCGCGGGGTGCTGTGGAGGGAGCCCAGGTGGGCTGTGTGCCAGGCCCGTGCCCGCCGGGCTGGACATCACTCCGCCCTTGCCCGGAGCCAGCCCTACTGATGCTGATGAACTCCTGGACTGTGATAAATTTAAAATACCTTCAGGTTAATTTAAATAACACCAGGTGGAGAGGGTGCTTAATTAAATTAGATGATATAAATTAGATCCATTTAAAATGCCACGAGATCAATTGAGATACCCTCCGTGGGAGAGAGGACGACTCGCCCCGGGGCCCGGGTGGGGCTGGAGATGGGGGGGGGGAGCGAGCTCCCAGCACTTGGTGACTCTCCAGCCCAGGGTGGGGTGGGCAGGCACTGGCCGCTTCTCTGGGTGCGGGGAGGGTGGCGGGGGCCCCTGCGGCAGCCCTGCACACAGGGAGTCTCTTAAGGGGCTCCTGTGGGCTGGCTGGAACCTGGGCGGTCTGAAGGCAGCGGCTGGGTCCATCTGCGTGGCTGGCTTTACTGTCCCTCTCTTCTGGACGGTGTTCCTGCCGACAGGACATAGGTGCTGGGAGCTGGGGAGCAGGCTGATGGCTAGAGGGAATCAGGCAGGGCCAGCCCTTACCCTGTGATGCTCCTTTGGGGTGCACGGGGGTTCTGGCGTGGCTGAGCCGGCTGCCTGGGATTCTCTGCGTCTGTGTCTCACTGACCTCAGAGCCAGGAGTAGCCTTGGCACTTCCAGCTGGGACCCAAACTTCCCCATCCAAAAAATCCCAAAGAGGAAGTTTCTCATGGTCAGACCCCCATGGAAGGGGTCCTGCACCTATGACGTGAGCATCACGATCTGCGGGCAGCCCCCAGGGGCCAGGAAAGGGCAGATTCACACCCAGCACCCGGCAGGTCCTACACACCCACTGGTGTGTCCCAGGGGTTCCACGCAGCAGCCGACCCAGCACTGAGCCTCAGCCACGCCAGACCCCCGTGCACCCCAAAGAAGCATCATGGGGGTAAGGGCTGGCCCTGCCCGATTCCCCCTGGCCGTCAGCCGCCTTCCCCCCACCCCCTCATCCCCTGAGCTTCTTTCCTGCCCATGGGCGCCCCCTGCTGTAAGGAGGGAAACAGTGGTCATGGGGCAGCCCACCTGCCCACATCTGGGTCCAGGACAGTCCAGGCGGGACCCCCAGTGCTGTGGTCTCTGCCCCGTCCTGCCGTGAGAGGGCACAGGCCGTCGTCACTGCACACCCCTGGGCTGCCCTAAAACTGACGGGAATATTGGCGATGCTTCTTGGGGTGCCCTGAAACTCCCACTAGGGGGGAGTCCCAGGGGTGTCACCCTCCCAGGAGCCTTGAGGCAGCAGTTGGTGGTGTTTAGTGGCTGCAGAGTCTCCACAGAGCTTCCCAGGCTCAGCTGTCCCCGCGGTCAGTGTGGCCATGCCCCCCCCCCCCGAGAGAATCCATGGTGGCCTCTCACCTGGCCCCCATGCACGGAGACCAGCGACCAGTGTTGCTGTTTATCACGAGCCTGGGCTCACCCTGCTCCCAGCAGCCCCTATGGGGAGACACTGTCCATGGGCCCGTCCCCTGGGAAGGGGTGGGTGTGCATGTATGTGTCTGTATGTACCAAGTCATGCATGTGTTTGTCACATAGCCATGCATGTAGCTGTCGTGCACACGTGTATGTTCACATGCCTGCATCTCTGTATCACATAGCTATGTATTATGTATGTATCCATCCCTAGTCACCCAGGTCTCGTGGATCTGTGTCACCTGATGGTGTTTTATTATTATTTTTTGGGGGCTGGAGCGATAGCACAGCTATAGGGCATTTGCCTTGCGCGCAGCTGGCCCGGCCGAGCTGGGTTTGATTCCTCCGCCACTCTTGGAGAGTCCGGCAAGCTACCGAGAGTATCTCGCCCGCACGGCAGAGCCTGGCAAGCTCCCCGTGACGTATTCGATATGCCAAACACAGTAACAACAAGTCTCAAAATGGAGACGTTACTGGGCCCGCTCGAGCAAATCGACGAACAATGGGAGGACAGTGTTTGTTTGTTTTGTGTTCCAAAGTTATTGATTGTTGAATTTTATTTTATTATTATTTTTAAACACTTCTTAATTTTGTTTATTTTTTGCTTTTTGGGTCACACCCAGCAATGCTTAGGAGTTACTCCTGGCTCTGCACTCTGGAATTACTCCTGGAGGTGTTCGGGGGACCTTATGGAATGCTGGGGAACAAACCCGAGTTGGTTGCATGCAAGGCAAAGGCCCTCCCCACTGTACTACCAGCCCCTGATCATTGAATCTTAGACATGTAATGTTCTAGCACTAATTCCACCACCAATGCCAACTTCCCTCTCCTAGCATTTTCCCCTCCTCTGGCTGGCTGCCTTGACAGGCACTTTTTATTTATTAATTAATTTTTGCTGTTGGGGGGTCACATGTGGTGATGTTCAGGGGTTACTTTGCACACAGGGGGCCACATGGGATCAAACCCAGGTCAGCCATGGGCAAGGCAAACGCCCTACATGTTGTACCATCGCTCTGGCTCCCACATTTATTTTATTTTTCTCACTTTATTTATACACCATGGCTTACAAAGTTGATGATGGTTTATAAAATTGTTCATGATAAGTTGTTCGTGTTTTACAAAGGCATTCAGAATTCCAGCACCAACCCCACCCCATCACCTTCCCTCCACCGCTGTCTCCAATCTTTGCCAACCACCCCTCAAGCCTACCCCTAGAGCAGGCCAACAATAATGTACTACAGCGGGTAGGGCGTTTGCCTTGCACACGGCTGACCCAGGTTCGATTCCTCCATCGCTCTTGGAGAGCCCAGCAAACTACTGAGAGTATCCCGCCTGCACAGCAGAGCCTGGCACGTTCCCCGTGGCGTATTCGATATGCCAAAAACAGTAGCAACAAGTCTCACAATGGAGATGTTACTGGTGCCCGCTCGAGCAAATGGATGAACAATGGGAGGACAGTGCTACAGTGCTAGAGATATTGCTTGTTACCATTGCTTGTTACTAGCGGAAGGATCAAAAAAATATTTCCATAGAAGAAAATTGGGGAAAGCCATTGTATCTCACCACAGGGACATGAAGTCCTTGTCTGAGGGTTTCCTGAGCTGCTACAGCCAGCGAAGCCTTCTGCATTTGTGTTTTCGTTAGTCCAGATGGGTTGGCTTCTGTGTTCCACCCCGAGCAATCCGCTGTGCTCCTACTGGGACATCAGCGTTGTAACATTTGGAGATGTCGCTCTGGAAAATCCAGGATATTTAATGGGACAGTTCAGCTGGAGGCTCGGAGGCGGCCTTGGGGTGGGGGGGGTGGTGGGAGCAGCTGCCCAAGCTTTGTGTGGGTGGATGCTGGCCTGGAGGTCTCAGCCAGGAGCGCATGTCTGAGACGTTTTAGCAGCTAGCTGATCTCTTTGGAGATTTATTGGTGAGTCTCTGGAACAAGGCTGGCAGATGAGTTTCCACGCAGCGGGGTGTGGGTGCAGCTACCGGGGCTTCTGGCCATAGGCGGGAGTGGGTAGGGGACAGTTCACTCATCCCAGCTCCGAGACAGCCCGGAATTTTCAGCCACAGAGACCTGCGTCCCAGGAGTTTTCAGTAGAGGAGGTTCTTGGGGCTCATTCCTGTGGTCGTGGGGTTGTGAGTCAGAGTTTTGGGGCGTGGGGGGTGCTGAGGTTTTGCTGACAGGCGCATTTGAGAGTTTGGCGGCTATAGTTAGAGCTCATGCCCGCCTGCAGTGCTGGGGAGTCTGTGGTTTGGGCGTATAACCGCCGCTCCCGACCCCAGCAGTGTCTCCTGCTCCCCTGTCACTACCCTGTCCCATCTTTTCCCTTTTCCCACCCCAATTTTTTCCCCTTCGCTGTCTTTCTTATACTCTGAGGTCAAGCATGACTCAGGCTCCACCCCTTCCCTGCAAATGCCTTCCTGCATCCACTGATTCTCTATTCCACAGATGACAGGTGAGACCATCTTGGGCTTGTCATTCTTTCGGCTTCCTTCTCTCGACATGAGATCTTCCAGTTCACCAGATCACAGCAAATTGCCCGGATTCACCGTTCCTTGCAATTCCATAGTATTCCATTACGTGTAGAGGCCACGTCTTCATAATCCATTAAGCTGACCTTGGACACCTGGGTCCCATCTCTTAGCCTTTGCACCAAGTGCCTCAGTGAATAATGGTGAGCACACCTCCTTTGGAATGATTTTTTTTTGTATCCTGGGGCCAGATACCCAGAAGTGAAATCGTTGGATTGCATGGCAGCTTAATTCCAAGTTTACTGAGAACTCTCCACACTGTTTTCCCCAGGGGTTGAACCAGACAGCATTCCCACCAGCAGCGGATAAGAGTTCCTTTCTCACCACATCCCCGCCCACACAGATTGTCCCCACTATTTTTGATATGTGCCATCGTCTCTGGTAGCACTGCACTGCACCGCTCTCCTGTTGTTCATCGATTTGCTCGAGTGGGCCCAGTAACGTCTCCGTCATGACACTTCTTGTTACTGTGTTTGGCATATTGAATACCTCACGGGGAGCTTGCCAGGCTTTGCCATGTGGGTGAGATACTTTTGGTAGCTTGCCGGGCTCTCTGAGAGGGACTGAGGGATCGAACCTGGCTCGGCTGAGCTGGCTCCACGCAAGGCAAATGCCCTACCGCTGTGCTATCGCCCCCACCCATCATCTCTGGTAGGAGACGATATCCCATTATTGTCTTGGTTTGGAGTTGATACTGAGCATTTTTCCCCATGTGACTCTTGGCCATTTGCCTGCTTTCCTTCAATAAATGTCTGTTCATTTCCTCTCCCCACCAGCAAACCAAACCCGAGTCTCCAGATTCAAGCAAGGCCCTGGCAGAGCTAGCCTTGGACTGGGCCTAGACATGGGTGACTTTTCTCTGGGTCTGCCTTGGGGTGGGCGCAGCTACCCCGATGGGCACCACTCTGGAATGCCTGGCCTCTACTGGCAAATATGGGGAAAGCCGTGTGTGTCTCTGTGCTCATCCATAATCTCTAGTTCATATCCAGATGGTTGAGGGAGTGACCTTTTCTTTTCTGTGTGTGTGCTAATATTTTTTTCCTTTCTTTTTTTTTCTTTCTTTCTGGGTCACACCCGGCGATGCACAGGGGTTACTCCTGACTCTGCACTTAGGAATTACTCCTGGTAGTGTTCAGGGGACCCTATGGGATGCTGGGAATCAAACCTGGGTTGGCTGCGTGCAAGGTGAACGCCCTCCCTGCTGTGCTATTGCTCCAGTCCTTTTTTTTTTTTTTTTAAATCAGGATTGGTTACCTTCTACTTTACATCCCATCCAATGTGGTGTGCTACTCCTGGTATGTCAGTAATATAGGAATTCTAAAATTTTAAATAGGGTGATACAGCTGGAATTAAAAATTTTAACTGGATGGTGACTTTGGTGACTGGAGGCATCTCTGCAGCTTGTGGCTCACTTCTGAGATTTATTTGTGAGTCTCTGGATCATGGCTGTTAATGAGCGTATATGGCACCAGAGGCAGTTTGTAGGCGTGACCGCCAGGCTCCAGGAGTAATAGGAGAACGGAGAGAGGGAGGTTGCTCATCCCTGACTCTGTGAGAGCCTGGAGATTTTAGTCACAAAACCTGCATACCTGAATTTTTCTACAGATTCGTTCCTGGATGAGGCTCGTCCCGAGCATGTGGAAATCTGCTGTGAGCATGGTAGCATTTGGGGACTGGAGGTTTTCAGCTGCCGGGGCCCTGTTTGGGCAGGTTGTTGGCTCACCTGCCCCCATTCGGGGTGCCTCAGATATGAGACTCAGCCTGGCACGGGGTCTGGAGGAATCTCTGCAGCTTCTTGATCTCCTCTGAGGTTTATTTGTGAGTCCCTGGAAGTGGCCTTTTCTTTTGGAGGCTTTGGAGCCAGGGACTGTGCAAATGACCTTTCTTCACTGACCAAGACCTTCTCGCATTGTTCTAGGGGTCTCCCCTCTCCACTCAGGGCTGTGGCTGGGACATAGCTTTCTCTTCATTTTCAAAAGGTCTTCAAGTGTAGTGATCAGACTCCAGACTCTGAAAGGGATCTCTAGCACAGAAGAGTTGAAGCAGTTTTGGACTGGAGAGGTAACACAGCAGGTGAGGCTCTTGCTAACCTGGATTCTACCCCTCATCTCCCACATGGTCCCCTGAGTACCGTCAGGAGTGATCCCTGAGCACAGAGCCAAGAGTCACCCCCAAACATTGCTGAATAAGGTCCCAAACCTAAATAACCCCCTGGCCCAATGAAACAATATCCTGAAGTTGTAAACTCAGATCCCACAGGAGGGAGATGCATTGGAAGCAGATGAGAAATGTTCGTGGAAGGTGTGTTTGCTCAGCTTTGTCATCTGACGTGCGGAGGAAGAGATGTGGGGTGCTCCGTCCTATGGAAGGAGACTCATTGTCAGGGATCTTGGAAAAAGGGGTCAGAGGGCCAACAGGAGTGAGACCGCCCTCAAGGAATACCCTCATTGCAGTCGGAGAGCCCAGACCAGAGCTCAGCCTGGGGTCTGCCCTTTGGGGGGCTTCTGGTTGGAAGGAGGAGATGGATCCAGAAAGGGAGACAGGATCTCGGGAAGCCCAGGGCCTGGGGCAGCTCCCGGTCTTTCTCGGAGGGTCTGCCCTGGCCCCTGTGGTTCACAGCTGTTGGAAGGGGCCCCAAGAAGCAGAACATCTGGGACACGTTTTGCCAGGCACACAGAGTTTCTGGAGCGGGGTGGAACAGATGGCTCTTTCACGGTCACAGAAGGAGAGTGAACGCTGAATGCCAACTCCGCGTGTTGTGAGCATGCCTGGTTCCAGCCAGCCTCTGTTTCCTGCTTGCCTTTAATTGCCGCGTTTAGGACTGTTTTATGCCCACTTTCATCTTATTTAGACTCTGACTGAGACTCTCCCGGACATGCTCTGAGACTGGAGACTGGAGGAGGAGCTGTTTTCTGGCAGAGAAAAGGAGATGTGATTAGGCCACAGTGTGTGTCCTGTGGTGGGTGTCATTGCCAGCACTGTAAGGGGACAAGTTGGGATGAGAAGCTCCTTGGGGTGGGGGATCCGGGTCCCAGCAAGGAGTCATTGTTCTGGCAGGAACCCACGACTCATGGAAGCCTCGGCCCAGGGTGGGCACACAGGTGTCCCTGGTAAGTACTTGCAGAACAAAATCACAAGGACACAGAACACCTGTGAATGACTTTTGCAAATCACAAAATGCTGGGCGGACATTCCATCGAGTCCTCTAGATGAGAAGTCCCTTTAAATATGGTACTATTTGCCAAGAACCCATCTCAGATGTAAAATTAACGTCTGCACTTAATTTATTGTCTTCCCTACTGCCCACGGCAGGGCCCAGGCGAATGGGAAGGATCTGGGAGGTTCCTAGTGAGATAAAAATGGGACAGAGGGGCTGGAGCAATAGCACAGTAGGAAGGGTGTTTGCTTTTCACTTGGCTGACTCGGGTTCAAAACCTGGCATCCCATTTGGTACCCTGAGCACCGTCAGGAGTCATTCCTGAGTGCAGAGCCAGGAGGAACCCCTGAGCATCACTGGGTGTGACCCAAAAAGAAAAAAAAATGGGACAGAATGTGGGTCCCAGGCTGTGTTGGTAGGACAATGTGGCCCACCGGGTCCCTTCATTGCCCAGGGTTGACAGGTCATGTGAGAGGATTGTGCCTACCTGTGTGGGTGAGTGTCCTCAGAGGAGATGTCCAGATCAGGGCTGCCCAGAGAGGCAGCTGCAAACTGCTGTTTCCCAGAACGGATTCGAGTGATGAAGGAGTGAGAAGAGGGATTTGGAAGTGACCTGCTGCCAGAGTCGTGCCCCAGGTCAGCGGTCACCCACGGACCCACTGACTTCAGTTCTGACAGGGCCATTCTAAACCAAGCACTTCCGTCCTGCCCCAGAGACCTGTTACAAGGGAAGGAAGTATTTTTCCAGGCTTTTGTGGAAAACCAGGTTCAGGAAATGATACCAGGTGGAGGAAATGATACAGAGGAAGCAATGAGGACCTGGCGCCTCATGAGAAGAGAAAGAGGAAGGAGAGCGTCTCAAACAAAAACTCAGGTCCAAGCGTCTGGTGCCTGGGCCGGCCGGTCAGGGAGTGAGGGGCCTGGGTTTTTGCGTGTGGCTGAGAGATGTTGGAAAGTTGGGACCTCTGCGTGTGAGAAAATGCTTCACATCACTAATCATCAGGAAGATGCAGATCAAAACCACAATGAGATATCATTTCACACCACAGAGACTGGCCCATATCCACAAGAACAA
>JAOXYA010006377.1:0-14291 GCA_028565675.1 Sorex palustris | reverse complement strand
TCCAATGGAGACGTTACTGGGCCCGCTCGAGCAAATCGATGATCAACGGGAGGGCCTTTACCTTTACCTTTACCTTTCTTTCTTTCTTCTTTTTTTCTTTTTGGGTCATACCAGCGATGCTAGGGGTTACTCCTGGCTTTGTACTCAAGAATGGGTGCTCAGGGGACCATATGGGATGCTGGGGATCGAACCTGGGTTGGCTGCATACAAGGCAAACACCCTACCTGCTGTACTATCGCTCCTGCAGCTCACTGTTTCTAACTCAGCCTAGAACCGGCACTCTACCTCATGCCACCCGTGGCCTGGACCCACGCATGGTGCAACAGAAGTCAATCTTCACACTATGGATTGGGTACTGGGAGCATTAGTAGCCCGTATGTGCAGACAAGAACACTGAGTCCAGGTGGGGGTTGTTCACTGGGAACTCAGTGCAGTCTGGTCAGCTGAAGGGCAGTCACGGGGTGGGGTTCTTCTAGCCCTTTCTGCCCTGTGACCCATGTTTGCTGGCTGGGTGTGCACCCAAGGCGGGGTCTGCCTCTGCCCCTCCCTCCCCAGGCGCTGTCCACCCACACCCCTCTGGACTCTCGTTTCTGCCCTTCCCTCTCCTTCCCCAGTGATAAGATCCCACGCCAAGGAATGAATCTTCTAGAAAGGGCTTCATCCCTTGCTACCATTGGGACCCTTTGAGTGTGTACTCCCAAGCACCGGGAGATTTTTAGTTTTGGTGATGGTGGGAGAGGGTATAGTCTGAACAATATTATTCCCCATTGGTTGTTGCTTTCGGTCAACTTTTTTGTTTGTTTGCGTTTTGGGTCACACCTGGCAATGCACAGGGGTTCCTCCTGGCTCTGCACTTAGGAATTACTCCTGGCGGTGCTCAGGGGACCATATGGGATGCTGGAAATCAAACCCGGGTTGCTGCATGCCAGGCAAACGCCCTTCCCGCTGTGCTATTGCTCTAGCCCCTTGGTCAACTTTTTTGCCCTTTTTTTTCCCTTGTGGGAAATAAACCAAGTTTATATACAAGGCCACCCTTGAACCCATGAAGTCACATGCCCACCGCCCTGGATCTTGGTTTTTGAGTCTATTGTTCAGTGGCATATGGAGGAGAAGTGGCTCTGGAAGTGCTATGGGGACCTTATGTGGTGCCAGGATTGAACCAAGGTCCACAGCGTGCCAGATGAGAACCTTGACCTCTCTCCTATCTCTAGCTCTGAGGGAAGAATTGGAATGCTCGCTAGACACCACTTCTGGCCACCAAGGCTCGTTCTGTTTGGAGCTGTCTCTTGCCATCAGCCTGAGCCTCAGGGTTAGCAGCTGGGTGGTCTGGTAGGGTCACTGGACTCAAACTTGCACCCCAGACCTGGAAGGAAGGTGGGGGGTGGTGGTCAGCATCTAGAACCTTGCTTTGCTTTTTGTTCTGGCCAGCCCTGTGCTCTGAATGTTCTGCTCGCATAGTTCTGTTTGCTGGATGAGGTAGAGCTGTGGATGGGAAGATACAGTCACAGGTGAGAAGACCTTCAGCCTGCAGTCACATACAGGAAGGGAGAAGCCGAGAGCCCATCCCAAACTTCTGATGTCAGCAAGTGGCTTCCCACTGCTGATTCCTGTGGCTTCCGGTGCCAGGCGTTGGCCTGGGAGTTGAGGAGGAAAGGAGGCTGGGGTTGGGGCTTCTGAGTCCTTCCCCGGGGTGCCTTCCCCTGGGGGCGGAGTAGAGCACTGGGCCAGGAGTCCCCATTCTCTTGTCTCTCTGCCACACTTGCTGTGACACCAGCGTCTTTCAGCCCTTCTGTCTGCTTCCTGAATATTTTTTTCTTTTGATTTTCTTTTGTTTTTGGGTTACATCTGACAATGCTCAGGGGTTACTCCTGGCTCTGCACTCGCGAATCTCTCCTAGCGGTACTCATGAGACCCTATGGGACTCTGGGGATCAAACCCGGGTCAACCACATGCAGGGCTAGCACCCTACCTGCTGTGCTATATCACTCTGCCCTTCCTTGACATTTGAGTGGGATCGAGGCTGTGGAATTGTCTCAGGCCTCCCACCCTGACCTGCTTGAATTTTGATTCTAGTTAGGACATGAAGCAGTTGCGGGAAGGGGCGGGGGGTCGGAGAGACTGAGAGGGGTGGCCTGAAGTCCTGGTTCTGGGGCCAGAGAGGGCATCCCAGCTCCACTAGGAGCTGTGCAACCATAGGCAAGTCACTCCATATCTCCGAGCTTCTAGAAAGCCCAAACTCCAGCATTTCCCATAGCAAGGAATGGGAAAGCCGGAAAAGCAGAGTGCCCAGGAGTACCCATTGCTTGATGAGTGAGAGCCCAGAAGGGAAACGGGCACATTTTTCTCTCCTAAACCTCTTAATAGTATGTTCTAGACACCAAGGAAGTTGGTCTCTAAGGATTCTGGCATTAGTGCCCAGCAAAAGACAAGGCCCTCCTCCAACCCCAGCTGTAAAACGATTGCACCAAACTCAACAATAACTCCCTTATCATGGGCTGGTGATATGGCACAGTGGGTAGTGTGCTTGCCTTGCAGGCGGCTGACCCGGGTTCGATCCCCAGCATCCCATGTGGCCCTCTGAGTACCACCAGGAGTAATTCTTGAGTGCAGAGCCAGGAGTAACGCCTGAACATTGCCAGATGTGTCTCCAAAACAAAAACCCAAAAACCAATAACTCCCTACTCTAATAGCCAGGCTACACCACAGTGCCCCCAAATGCTACTTCTCATCTGCTCTGATCCCCCCGAGACCGGCATTGCAACTGGCTTGATATTCCCTCCTAAGTCCCTGTGCCTCCGTTTCTTTCATCTGTCAAAAGGGAAGAGCTTCACCCCCCACCCCAGGCCGTAGATTTAAGAAGGACACGCAGCGAGGCTATAATTAGCTATAATTAGCTTCCTTCCCGGGTTCATTCCACTCGCTCTGAGGCTGGTGGCAAGGAGCCATGCAAGGGGATGGGAGCAGAGGGCAGCAGAGGGAAGGGACAATGGGGCAGGAGGGCCCCGGCCTCCGTGGCGGGCCTGGGTCCTCGTGTTGACGGGGGCTGGAGGGGGACAGACTTACCTTGACCACCTTCAGCATCCGCACCTCCTGGTCCAGCCCGTGCTCCCACTGGAAGCGCTCCTCCCGAAGGAACTTCTCCACGGTGCCTCCGGCCTCCAGCACCCACTCCTTCCATTCCTGGGTGGGCTGCACCCAGCGTGCCACGAAGGTGTCCAGGCTGGACGCCGGGGTCTCATACAGTTCCGGGGCTAGCTCCATGTCTGTTCCAAGAGCCTGGCTGCTGGACAGATAGATGACCACACACCTACCTGGCTGCGGGGACACACCCCTTTCTTAAGGGGGTTCCTGTGGTGCCTTCCCAGGCAGGTCCTGTGGGATAAAGGGCTAGTAGGGCGTGAGGCGAGGGTGGCTGACCAGTCCAGAATCCCCCTCTTGGAGCCTGTCTCCTGTGGCAGCGCCACTGAGGGCCACTGACCTGACATGAGAGTTCTGGCGCCACCTTAATAGGGCATGGCCCCCAGCCAAGCTCTACGTTTAGTTTCGATTCTCAGCTTGAAGAATTTCCTTTTTATGACGTTTGGAAACTGAAATGGACGTTTCAGTTTCAGTTGCCTGGATGAGGCAACTTTTTTAAGGAGTTGGCACTTGGTCATCTGTCAACCCCGACATCTCGCTTTGGTATGTTTTTTTTTGCTTGGTTTTCCTTTTTTGGTCTAGGCACACCTGGCCATGCTCAGGGGTTCCTCCTGGCTCAGTAATCAGAAATCATTCCTGGTGGTGCTCAGGGGACCATTTGGGATGCTGGGGATTGAAGCTGGGTCGCAAATGCCTTTCTTGCTGTATTATCTCCCAGGCCGCTGGTTATCAGGCCTCCCTGTCACTCACTTCACTTTGAACATGAGCTCCAGATAGGGGAGGGGTAAGCTGAAGAAACCTTTTAATCTTCCTACTTCTTACAGATTCACCTAGAAAGCGGGTTGAATAACCACCTCTCTCCCGGAGGTGGCTAGACAGGTAGAGCATGAGAACTGAAGTGCCAAGAGTGTGGTGATGATTAGGACTTTCAGCATCTGGGTTTTTATTTAACCAAAGTGTTCTCTTGTTTGCTTTGGGGCCACACCTGGCAATGCCTGGGGGCTACTTCCGCGGTGGTACCTGGATTTTTCTCACGTGGTACAGGAGACAGAATCTGTGGCTCAGCCCTTTGACTCATCTCCCCAGTCCTTCCCCTGAGTTTTAAAAAATGAGCACATTAGCCAGAGTGGAGGTGCATGTGAGGAGATGAATGAATGGGGGTGGTGGGATGCTGCTCACCATAGAATGCCTCTGGTGTCTGGTTCTCCCCGGCCTGGACTTCAGAGTCCCTCCCCACGTTGTCCTGGAAAATAGCGTCTTGGTTTTTCTTTGCCTTCAGAGTGGTGCTCAGGGCACAGGAGGGCCCCAGCGGTGTCTCTCTGCCAACGAGGCCAGAGGTTCAGGCAAGGACCAAAGGGTGTTCTCTTACCTGCAGTGTTGGGGATTCCGGGTCATCTGGCAGTTCCAGGGGCCCCCAGGCAATACCCAGCGATGCCAATGGGCCAATAGTGACTGCAACAAGCCTAGGTTAGGGACCTGTAGGTCTGCGTCCTAACCCTGCACTATGTCCCAGCCACATGTGGCACATTTTAAAGACAGTCATTTTCACGGGGACTCTGGGCTGCAAGCTGCTTCTCCAGGTTCCTGGTGGTCACACCAAATAGGTACAGGCTTCCCTAGACTGTTATTTCAGTCAAATCCCCTCGGTCCACCTGAAGTGACATCCCCCGGGACCTGGCCATGCCCCCACTGGTCACTCATTCACTGGACACCGACAGAGTGTCTGCTTAGGGAATGCCCACTAGATGGAGTACCCGCTAGGTGAAGTGCCCACAAGGTGATTTTCACCGTGCCAAGATGGTGAATAGGGAACCCCCAAAGCAGAAGGAGAGGCAGACAGGACTCCATGGGGCCATGTGGGAGGAAGCTAATCTGGTGGGGAGTCGCATGTGAGAGTTTCTTCTAGCTCAGCTGTAGTGCCAGTGGACAAAGATGGGATGGGGAGTGGTCAGGAGGAAGGGACAAGGCAGGGGGAGAGGTTGAGATAAACGAGTGGCCCTGGTGTATGCCAAGGGCCCCATAACTGGATGGGTCGGCAGGGGTGGGGTCTCGGGGTGCCCACGCCTTCACTCATTCAGCAGCTCCGCGTGGAGTGAGGCTATGTGTCAGAGGCGCTGGGACACAGCAGGGAACAGGGAACAGGCCAAGGACTCTCATGGCAGAGGCAGACAATCAAGACAAGGACGATTTGAGTAAAGAAGATGATGCTGTGTGCTAACGCAGGAGAAGAAACCAGGATTAGAGGCATCGCGCACACTCTGTTAAGTCACAGGTGAGGAGACGCAGAGAGATCTGGAATGGAGACATGTGAGCCAAGCTTGGAAGAAGGCGGGGACAGAGCCTAGAGCACATCAGAGAGAAGAGCTCCAACAAGGAGAGTGACGCACGGTCCAGGGGCGGCTGCGCTGGTGGAGCTGCAATGCGACTGCAGTGGAAAGATCGAGAGAGGAAGGTGAGCCGGGGGGATGGGGTCGAGTGGGCAGAGGGGATGGTGGAGAGATTTTTGTGTTCATTTTTGGGCCACAGCTGGCTACGCTCAGGACTTACTCCTTAGGAGGCATAGAGGATTCCTGGTAGAAGACAGGATTGCTTCCCCTCCTACGTGGAGATTATCCAAGAAATTCTAGAATTGTGCTCTCAACTGTTCCCATCTTCTTTCTGCCCACCCGCTGCAAGATTACAGTCCCTTCTAGGAGAAGGCAGGGCCTTATTCTGTATCCCTTGGAGCTGGTTTGGATGTGTGACCCAAGGAGATATTAGCAAACATGGGACGAGAGGAGACTTAAAGAAACTGTGGTCCATGTACACAGTGGAATACTACTTGGCTGAGAAATCATGGACTCATGCAATTTGATGCTGTGTGGATGGATCTGGAGAGTTTCAGGCTGAGTGAAGTGAGTCAGAAGGAGAGAGGCAAACACAAAATGATCACACTCCTATGTGGGACATAGACAGTAGAGGTGGGGCGGAGTGATAGTACAGTGGGTAGAATGCCTTGTACACAGCCGACCGGGGTTTGATCCCCAGCATCCCATATGGCCTCCGGAGCACCACCAGAAGGAATTTCTGAGTGCAGAGTCAGAAGCAACCCCTGAGTATCTCTGGTTGTGACAAGAAAGAAATAAAGAAAGGAAGGAAGGAAGAAAAAAGAAAGAAAATGAGGTATAAAAATGCCTCAAGACAACAGAAACTCAGAAACAGAGAAATGGTTGTCAGTAGAAAGCATATTATGGTGAGCTAGGGCTGGGAACATTAGGATGGGGTGACACTGGGACAAGAATGGACACTTAGGGGAGTCTGTGGTGTTGAACTGTGTCATGCATTAACAGTAATGTAAACAACAGTGCCTAATTTTTAAAAGTGTGACCATATTGGAGCCGGCCCTTTCTCTTGCTACCTCAAGACCTCCAGTCACCAGGTGACACGCCCATAGGAGAATGAAACAGACAAGGCTAAGGCATTTGAACTTTTTCAGTAGAGATGGGGCCCATTGACAGGAATGAGGCTGTAGTAATTCTCCAGCTCTAGGTGAGTCAAATCAAGCCAGAAAGACTGCTTATCCATATCACGAACAAATAAATGGCTGCTTGGAAATGGCGACACATGGTGTGGACAAACTGACATGACTTCTGGCTTCATTTAGATTTCTGGACTCAGCTTTGTCTGATGCTAGCCATTCCGAAAGTCTTGGATGTCGTTGGAATGGGGTTCTGACTGGCTTAGCTCTTTCCTATTCTGCCTAGAAGTTTACCCTTCTCTTTCTTTTTCTTTTTAGGTCACACCCAGTGTTGCTCAGGGGTTCCTCCTGGCTCTGCAACCGGGAATGACTCTTGGCAGTGCTCGGGGGACCATAGGGAATGCCGAGGATCTATCCCAGGTCGGCCACATGCAGGGCAAACGCCCTACCCTCTGTGCTATCTCTCCAGCCCCAAGTTTACCCTCCTCTTACTGGACCACTGCACCCTGCTCGTGGGCTTGCTTTCTCCAGGACTCAACATCTCATCGACTAAGGAGAAGCAATCTATGAATTCTACCTTAGGTTACTGACTACTTTTTGGCCCCAGCTGACTTGGACAAAGGGCAAAGGTATTGGGAAGAAGATGGGGGGCTATTCCTGGCTCTGTACTTTTGAGTGATCCCTGGTGGTACTTGGGGGAATTCCTTGCACTGCCAGAGGTCAAAGCGGGGGTCAATACAAGCTCCTTAACTGCTATGCTATCTCTCTGCCCCCCTTAGCTGACTTTATTTCATTTTTATTTTTTATTGAATCACTTTTAGATACAGTTACAAAGTTTTCATGTTTGAGTTTTGGTCATACAGTGATCAAACACCCATCCCTTTACCAGTGCACATTTTCCACCTCCAAAGTTTCCAGTATCACCCCCCCCCCGCCTCCACATCCCAACCCTTCCCCTTCCTGTGTGGCAGACAATTTTCCCCATACTTTCTCTCCCTACTTTGGTTACATTACAGTCCCACCACCACTCAAACCTGTGAAAAAAGCAATGCTAGACGATTTGTTTTGTATTGCTTGTTATGGATAGAATATAATGTCCAGGAAATTCTGTGTCATTCTCTTCCAGGAGCTTTAGTTTATAGTCTCTGGGTCTTGACCATTGATGAGATTACATGGCACCAGGGGTGGTTTGTGGGTGTGACTACCAAACTGCTAGAAAACTGGGGAGCTGGGAGCTAGGAAGCCCAGTCCCAAACTGAACAGGTTTGGGTATCTCAGTCACGGGTTCCTGTGTACCTGGGTTTTCCTGCCAGTCTGCTTTCTGGTGAGGTTCTTGGGTGAGTCTTGGGTGAGGCTTGTCCCCTCTCGGGTGAGGCTCATTCAAGCATCTGGAGAGTGGCCTTGTGCATGGCGACAGTTGGGTTCTGGACGTTTTTGGCTGCCGGGGTTCTGTTTGGAGTGGGCAGGGACACTCAACCCATCCCCCTCCAAGGTGCCCCGGTGTAGTCAACCTAGTGCAGGATCAGGACATTCTGCAGTGCCCTCTTCTGGGAGCTTTATTTTTTAGACTCTGGATCTTGGCCACAGATGAGATTACGTGGCGCTGGGGGTAGTTTGTGGGTGTGACTACCAAGCTACTGGAAAACTGGGAACCTGGAGGGAAGAGGCCCAGTCCCAATCCAAGTGGGCCTGGAGCTCTCAGTCATGGGATCCCACCTACCTCTACGCTACAGGTCCTAACTGCGTCTTTGGATGTCGATCAAGATTTATGGGTCTCTGAAATAGGGCCAATAAATGAACTTATATAGCAGAGCTGGAGGTGGTTTGTGGGTGTGGCTCCCACATACCTAATTTTGGCCATTTAATTTCTTGGTAAACTTGACCCCAAGTTGTTGGGACCTGGCCAAAGGTATAGCAGCAATTTTGGGGTATCTGGAAGTCTGAAGGCACCATCAGGCTGCTGATGCACTCACCCCACAGATATAGGTTGACCTGATGGCAGCGCCATACCCTCAGATTAAATAAATTAAAACAAAATCTTGATTAGGTCCAGAGCAAGAGTGCAAGAGAGAAGGCTTTTGCTTTGCGTTTTCTCAACTCTGGTTCTATCTCTGACACCAAGTATGATGCCCTGAGTAGGAATCATTCCTGGGCCAAGAATAGTCCCTAAACATATTTGGGTATGGTCCCCCAAATCCCCAAATCCAGTAAGTATATGAAAAGTGTTCATCATCACTTGTCAGGGTAGTGCAAATCAGAATAACAATGAGATCATCTCACATCAGTGAAAATGGCCTATGTGTTTCTGGGATGTGGTGGAAAAAATACCTACTGGTGGGAATGTCCTCCAGTTCAGCTTTGATGGGAAACAGTGTAGAGATTATGCAAAAGCGTAAGAACAGAGCTCATATGTGACCCCAAGATTCTAAACAGAACTCCCATATGATCCAAACTAAAATAATCACTAATAAGCACCTATGCACATCTCTGTTCATTTGGGCACATACAACAATTGCCAGGATATGGATATACAACACTAATGTTCAAAAACAGACAAAGAAGTTGTCTGCATGGTACACGTGCACAGTGGAATACTATGCAGCTGTGAGAAAAGATGACATCATGCAAGGTGGATGGAACAAAAGAGCATTGTGTTAGATCAAGTTGGAAGGAGACAACTACCAGATGATTTCCATACAAAAGACTAAACAAGGTAACAGAAAATACTGCATGATGCAAAACCTTTGGCTAGGATTATAAAACTCAGATTATCAAGCAGTAGTGTGAGGGGAAATGAAAAAATGAACTAGAACTGTCATAGAGACAGAGGTAAAAGAGACTTGGGCACTTTGGTAGAGTAACTTGTTACATCAATACCATAAACTTTAACATGATTGTAACCATGTTACCCAGACTACAATTTTAAAAAAAGAAAAAGGAAGTTTTTTTTAATGGGGAAGGAAAGATAATACAAGGGTTAAGGCCTTGGGCACTGCCAATTTTGGTCAATCTTCAGCACCATATACAGTCTCCTATGCAGTGCCAGGTGTGCCCAGAAACTCAGAACAACAGCAATGCAAAACATCTGTACTGATGGAAGAAATTTAAATGTATATTATGAAATAAAAGGGCTATCTGCTGTATAATTCCCGCTCTATGACATTCTGGAGCAAGCAAAATTTCAGAGAGCAAAAATATCAATGATTGTCAGGGATTGGGGGTCAGCAGAATATAGAGGATCTTGATGGCAGAGGAGTATTTTTGTATCATACTTTACTGGTGAATTTATGCATTATACATCCATCCAGATCCACAGAATGAACTGCACCAGACTGAACACTCTTATACGCTGTGGACTTTGAGTAACAATGATGTGTCAGTGTAGGTTACTGACTGTAACAAATGTGCCCCTCTGGTGGGTGCTGATAGAAGGGGAGACTGCATGTATAGGAGAAGGGTATGTGGTAACTGCACTTTCTGCTTACCACTGCTATGATACAGCTGCTCTAAAAATGTGAAATCTATTTTTAAAAAGACATTATATTTCCTACATAGGAAAGCTACTTTAGACAAACTGCCTCTCTCTGAAGCTGGAATTCCCCAGGTCCCTTATCTATATGTTGAAAACAGAATTCTCTGGCTGAAAAATTATTAAATGAGCTCTTTGCCAGCCACTGAAAATGAAATAATGAGAAATCTTGGGACTGTAGCAGTAGTATAGCAGACAGGGCATTTGCCTTGCACACAGCCAACCTGGGTTCAATCTCTCACACCCCATATGGTTCCCTAAGCCTGAACACAGGAGTAAGCCCTGAGTACCAAAACAAAACAAAACACAAAAACAAAGAAAAATATTAGATCTCAACTACAAAGTGTTTGCATTCTGATTGGGAAAAGGAGAAATTTGAGATTAGTATGGAACAATTAAGGTGATAGAGCTAATACTTATTAAGCATACCTCATGTGTCAGACAACATGACAGGCTAAGGTATTTATTAAGGAATCATGGTCCAGCACTCCATGGAGCTGACAGACTAGTGGACAGAGAAATCAGCAAAAACTGAAATTAGAAAATGTGTTATGCAGCCTAGCAAAAAACACTTAGTTTTATTCTCCCATGTTCAAAGGTTTTTCTGAAGAAGCGCCATTTGAGCTGAAATACAAGATACCAGTCAGTTGAAAAGTCAGAGGAACAGTACTCTAGGAAAGGAAGAGTATGAGAAAATTCCCTAAAGTAGGAGACAATTTTTATTCCCAGAGCTGAAAGCCACCATAGTGAAGAGAAGCACCAAAGAGAAGTAGAGGAGAGGCTGATGGCAGGTACTGAGGGCAGGCCAAGGATGTTTGGAAATGGGAGGCCTTATAAGATTCCCATCACCACAGGAAAGTGTAAATCTATTTAATTACTACCACAGGACACTGGGAATCACTGACTCTCCAAGTTTGTCAGTCTGAGTCCTTTACTCAGGAAACAGAAATCCAGAGAAAAGCCAGTTGGGTTGAAGTTTAAGTATGACTCAAACCAAAAGCTTGACTTGGGAGGATGGAGGCATTTATTAGGCAGCAGAACTCATCCAGCCATTGCAAGAAACATGTCCCTAAGCCCACTGGGGCGTGTTGGAGTATATGTGTTTGGGGAGCGTACAGGTGTGATACTGTCCATTCATGAAGCTTCCTTGGAGCAAGCAGGAGAGGAAACCACTGGGAATAAGTCAGGAAAAGCGACAAATAGCATCTGTGTAACATACAGAGAGACAAGAGAACTCACAGTACCAAATAATGACAAAACCTTGATGAAAAAATTCAAAACCAATGAAAAGGTGGGAAAAAGGGGAGGGAGGAAGAGCAGACTAGAGGTGACGAGGTCACATTGGCGGTAGCAGGATAGAGTAATTTCGTATATCAATACAATAAACCTCAACAGTATTATAGCTACCTAAATTCTAATAAACCAAAAACAAAACAATGTTCTGCAAAAAGAAAAGACACTGAAAAGAATAAAATGGAAAGGCCACACTTTTTTAAACCCAAGTCTCTGGTATTATAAGATTATATCCTCAGAGATATACAATCTTGTCACTATTGAATACCTTAGAAATTGTTCATTGCCAATGAAAAGCAAGACTGGTCCTAAGTGCGAATGGAACATGAACTGGGAAAGCAATTTTGTAGGGTCACCCTCACCTGCTGCTCCTCAGCTACTTCTTCTTGGCCAATACAAAGGCAAGGCAGTGGACTCAGTCCCAGACTCTGCCATATCTCAGTTAAGCTGGTGACCTTGAACCATTCACTTCACCTTTCTGAGCCTTTTTCTTTATCCTCTGTAGCTAGCTGAACTGTGCGCTCATAAAGATGCTTTTACCTTCCAACTAAGATTCTATGATTCTCTCCCCCCCTCATCCCACAAAATTGCCCATCCTTGAACAAGCTCACAGCAGAAATGAGGCAGAGAGGGAAGGAATGGGGGAGTAAGAGAAGAGGACAGAGGTAGACAGAGAAGAGGAGAGAAATTGCTCTGCATTTTTCAGTGCTGAGTTCCCGGGACTTGCCTGTGTCACTCTCTGGTAGAAAGGACAGGACTTGTTGAAGAGCACCCCAGAGGCTGTGAGAGTATCCATAAGCAGAAGCCCTCTGCACATGTGCCAAGCAGCCTGTTCCATATATTTTAATCATCCAAGCAGGAAAGTCCGTGATATAGAATCCTACCTTATACTACCCCGGGTGGGAGGAGATCCAACCGGAGAAGCAAAGATGCTTTATTTCTTTTTTACTTATTTGGTTTGGGGACAACACTTGGAGGTGTTCACGGCTTCCTCCTGACTCTGTGCTCCTGAATCACTTCTGGCGGTACTTGGGGAACCATCTGTGAAACCAAGTATTGAACTGAGATCTGGAAGACAAGTACATCACCCCAGGAAGAACCTTTATATTCCTGCAGAAATGATTTCGGAGAGTGAATTAAGAATATCTGCTGCCTACAATTCACTGATGAGAATCAGACCAGGTAAACATATTGCTTGGAATACATCACAAAGCTGGCTTTTAAAGATGATAAGGTCTGTTTTCTTCTTGATTATTGAAGTGGGTTTTGTATTTTGACACTGAACGTTCTACATTATATGAAGAACGTGAAGCCTCCTCTGCGCTGGCCGCTTCCTGAGGTCAGGGCTGAAGGGGAAAGTTCAAAAGTACTGAGGTGGTATGAAGACACTTCTCACTGACGCTGGTTCCAACTCTCAAGTGCCATTTATGCAGCGACAAGCTGAGTGTGAGCAGCCAGGTGCTCAGCCGGGAGAGGTGGCAGGTTCAACAGAACAGCCAGAGGTGGCTGAGCAGCGCTTCAAGCACAGTTGGCAGACACGAGGGGTTCTCACCCTCCCTGGGTAAACCGCATCTGGCAGCCACTCCTAGTGATCAGCATGTGCGTGCTGGCCCCGGACTGTCCTTCACAGGTCACACAGCCTTCCTAAAATAGGGAGGCGGGACCCATGATGGAGCCACTCGTTCCTACCCTCTCGGAATCTCCATCTACCGACCAACAACAAACACTTAAATACATAATCTTAAAAGGAAATTTTTTGGTTTGGGGGATTTAAAAAGCATTGAGACAAACAGCTTCAGAAAACCAGGAGGTTCAGGCCTAAGAGATGGTGGTGGAGACTGAGCACTGGTAGAGGGATGGGTACTCAATCATTGTATAACTGAAACCCAAGCACAAAAATTTGTAAGTCTACAACTGTGCCTCATGGTGTTTAACTAATAAATATTAAAAAAAAAAAAAGAACTGGGTACTGAGAGTAGGTAAAGGAACAAACATAATAACCCCTCAGTACCTGTATGGCAATCCATAAAGCCCAAAGAGAGAGAAGAAAAGTGCCTAGCATAGAGGTAGGTTGGGGTGGGGGGCGTGTGGAGGGAAACTGGGGTCATTGGTGGTGGGAAATGGGCACCAGTGGAGAGATAGGTGTTGGAGTACTGTATGGCTGAAACTTAACTGTGTATCTCACAGTGACTCGATTGAAAAAAGAGTGCAGAGAAATATGAAGATACGTAAAGCAGGAGAACTGTGCACTGAAATAGTTTAAAGTGACTGGATGTGAGGGCGATCTGGCTGCAACATCTGTCACCCCATTGATTGGCAGGGTTGATTCAGCTGATCTGGCTGGCTAGGCAGATGTCCCCTTCCTCCCTCACCACTCCCTGTGCATCCCTCCTGAAGCTGCGCACTTGTTAGAAGAGGATGGCCTTCCACAAATAGAGATGGACCGGTCTTTGGTCAAGTGTATGAGTAGCTGCGCTCCTCAGCTAGAACCTCCAAACAAGCTCTAAAGTGATTAATTTTATATTATGTATATTTTACTAGAAACAAAATAATTCTGTGCCCTATGCCCACTGTTCCTGGTGGGGTTTGGGGTGGGGACGTGGAGTAGTATCATGATCAGTCTTAACACTTTAAGAGACATCAGACCCCTGCTGAAGCTTCTTTTACCCAAATGTGGAGGTCAAAACAAGTATATCCTCCAGGAATGCCTTTCATTTATGTAACACTTTAAATTAGAGAAAGACTTTTGTGTGTCCTCACCTATTTAATTCTTATGACTGCCTTATAAGGGGAGTAGTTTTACCCCCTTTAAATTGATGTAAGAAAGTGAAGCTGAAGAGAATAACTTGCCTGAGACTTGTGGAACTATTACGG
>JAOXYA010006351.1:0-14293 GCA_028565675.1 Sorex palustris | reverse complement strand
GAAACCCAAGCACAAAAATTTGTAAGTCTACAACTGTACCTCATGGTGTTTCACTAATAAAAATTTTTAAAAAATCAGGATTTGGGTGACAATGAAAAAAAGAAAAAAAATTATTGTGAACAAAAAAATAAATAAAGTGTAGGAAATAATACACAACAACAAAAATATTAACCAGTAATACGGTTCGACAGCCCGAATTTCATCTATACAAGTATGTAACATTTTTCCACCTTTAAGATGCTGAGAAAAGGAGATGCAGTTCATAACTGATGTGTCTGAACAAGTATTGTCCACCAGGGGACGCTGGTGCCACAGAAATCAATTGGCTATCCATGCATGGGGACTTGCCTGAATTTACTCTCTTGAATATTGGTACAATACACGTTGACTTTTTTGCTGTCTGAAATACCTCCAAAATATTAAGCTACCATTTGGCATTAAAACAAGGTCATTGTGAGTTGATAAAGAGGAAAGCAAGGCATTTGGCCAGGCGTATATTCACCCAGGAAGCCAATGTCCCTGGAAGCATCCCATATCTTCCTGTAGGACACCCCACATAAATTGTATAGAACCAACGAAAGAAGAAGAAAATCCACAAGTAAATGATTCTTTTTTTATTTACTTATAAATGAAATCTTGCAGTTCACCCGTCCCCCATCAAAGCATCTTGCATTTATTTCACTTGGTTTACTACTGAGATGCATGCAAAGTGATTTTCTTACCAAAGACCACAACTACAAGCAGGAGAGAGTATGTGACTCACCCCTTCCTCCCTCAGAGTCACTGTCAAGGTGGTCTGGAAGAGGTTTTTCTCCTTTGTGTAAGAAGAAAATGCGTCTGACAACCAATGAATCTCAGACTTTCTGATTATGGCACCTACAACATCCTTTTGCTAGCTTTACATGTGAGTAACAAGTTGGTGCCAAATTCTTTTGTTTTAATGTCATTTTTTTTACTTAGGCCCCTGATTTACAATGTTGTTAACTACACAAGCACATAACGCTCTAACTCCATACCAGCCACCAGTGTCAGTAACCTTCCACCAAAGTCCACTCCTGACCTCCAATCCCACTTCCTTTCTAAATTTTATTAATTTTGGTTTTTGGGGTCACACCCAGTGGTGCCCAAGGCTTATTCCTGATGGGGCTCACGGGAACATATGTAGTGTTGGGGATTGAGCCCAAGCCAGCTCTGTGAAAGGCAAGCACCCTACCCACAATGCTATCTCTCCAGTGCCCCCACCACTGGCATATTTTTTTTGGGGGGTAAATTCTTAATCCCAGAGTTTCATTATTGTAGATCAGTGACATGATTACATCAGTGTTAATACTTATGGTTTTGGCATACAAAGTGACCTCACCTGTCCCCCATCAAAATAACGGCTTCATTATTCTCTGACCCCCCTTGGCCCTCACTTGGCATTTTTCATTCTGTAATCCAGGGCCAAGGGATGGACGTCATTTGAAACCTTCCTTTCCTTGCTTTTTTCTCTCTTTCTCCACCACTGATGATGAGTGAGATCATCCTGTATTGGTACTTCTCTCTCTGATTTACTTCATTTAACATGATACCCTTGAGTTCCATCCGAACTGTGTGAACTCCAAGACTCCATCTTTCCTCACTGCCTCACTGTCTCCCCCCCACCTACCCAACGGAACTATTTTAAGTAAGCCTGAAACACCACCAAATGTAGCCCCCCCGAACCAAAAAAGGGAAAGAATGAAAACAGAGAAGTCAATGGCCATAGATCACGGTTTCTTAGACATGACACCAACAGCACAACAAGAGGAAAAAGGGACCACCTGAAGCCCAGCGAAAGGTATATTCCCTCTCCTGGTAAGAAAGGGCACATCTCAAGAAATATAATCAAGAAGGTGAAAAGAAAACCCAGAGCAAATCCACACAAATCATGTGTTCGATATAGAACTTACTTCCAGAGAGTAGAATATAGATTATTTAAATTTTGTACAAATACTAAGCACCTCAACAACTCAAATTAGGGGATGTAAGCCCACTTATGAAGGGAGAGGGGCTGGAGCGATAGCACAGCTGGTAGGGCATTTGCCTTGCACGCGGCCAATGTGGGTCCGATTCCCAGCATCCCATACGATCCCCCAAGCACCACCAGGATAATTACTGAGTGCATGAGCCAGGAGTAACCTCTGTGCATCACCTTGTATGACACAAAAAGAAAAAAAAAGCATAAATAAAAGAAGGGAGAGCGTCGAGTCTTTCTGGGGTCACGCCAGAGGCTGAGAAGTCCTCATTTATTTTGGTTTTGATCACATTTCCCTAATGGCTGGTGGCCTGAGGGTCCTTCTGTGTGACATGTGCCCTTTGGCCTTTCTTTATTTTTTGTTTTAATTGAACCACTTGGGACACACAGTTACAAAGTTGTTCATGATTGGGTTTCAGTCATTCAATGTCCACCAGTGTCCATTTCCCACCACCAATGTCCCCAGTTTCTCTCTGGCCCATCTCTGCAGCCTGCCTGTGTCTCAGTGGCAGGCACTTCTCTCTCCCTCTCTCCTTTCTCTCTCTCTCTCTGTCTCTCTCTCTCTCTCTCTCTCTCTCTCTCTCTCTCTCTCTCTCTCTCTCTCTCCCTGTCTGTCTGTCTCTCATTTTTCTTTCAGATGCTGTGGTTTGCAATACCGTTACTGAAAGGGTACCATTAATCTCACTTTCCCTCCTTCCATTTTGGTCCAGAGTGGTTATTTCCAACTACCATTGTCCTAGAAGTCCCTTCTCTGACCTAACTGCCCTCCCTTCCCACTTGGTCTCGAGCTTCCTACCATGGACCAGTCCCCCTGGCCCTTGTTTCTATTGTCTTTGCTTATTATTCACATACTATGTTTTTGTTTTTTAATAGCCCGCAAACGAATGCAGTCATTCTCTGTTTGTCTCTCTAAGCATTCTATGTTTGACATAAAAATCCTTAAATACTTATGTGGATAGTACTTTCATTTTATTTATTTATTTATTTAGGATTTGGGGCCAAACCTGGTTGTGCTCAGGGCTTGCTCCTGATTCTGCACTCAGGAATTACTCCTGAGGGCACTTGGGGCACCATATGGGATGCAGGGGGATCAAATGCCCTCCCTTGCTGTACTATCGTGTTTGGAGAATTTCAATGATCTTCACTTACCATTGTAAAACCATGGCCAATTTTAGATCTTTGTGGTTCTGAACTGTTACGGGCACGGATGTGGTCTTTCTTGTTGTTTTTGCATTTTTGGGTCGCACCTGGCAATGTTCGGGGGTTCCTCCTGGCTTTGCACTCAGGAATTACCCCTGGCGGTGCTTGGGAGACCTTATGGGACGCTGGGACTCAAACCCAGGTTGGCTGTGTGCAAGGCAAACACCCTACCTACTGTACTATTGCTCCATCCCCAGATCTATCTTTCTTAAAGTATGGCTGAATTTCTTAAAATGGCAAAGATGACTCTTGAAAATGCGTGCATACTCATTTCCCTTTCAAAGGTCCTGTTGCTCAGCTCTTGACTGACTCGCTGAAGGCTGGTGCTGCAGTTTGGGTTTCCCGCCTTCTGATGCCTTAACTCTTAATGCCTTGTCACCGAACTAAAGTGTAAGGTGAACATTTGACAACAATAACCATTTCTGTTGGTACCATATGTCCAATGTGACATCCAAGCGTGAGCCACCAGTCGTATGCACCAGTCAACATCTTAAATGATTTAAAAAACCGAAACAAACCGACCACCCGTGTATCCACCTCTGGCGGGCATGGAAAATAGAACTGGAGTACCCTAACAGCTCCTGAAACATAGCGGGGCCACTAACTCAACAAGGGCACTTCTCCTAACAGATTCTGAGAAGTGAAAGTCTGTTTGTACATGAAAGCTGATTGGTAAATGTTTCTAGAGCAGCCAAAATGTGTTGTAAACATCCGGATACACACCAGCCCCAGGGCTCTAAGGAACAAAGCCGTCCACCAACCTCAGTGTCCTGATAAATGTGCACGCAATGGATGTCACTTAGCCATAAAAAGATGTGGATACATAAATTTGAACCCTTTATTTGTGGTGGTATAGCCCTACTGTGGAAAACAGAACAGTCCTCCTGTTGATCATCGATTTGCTCGAGTGGGCCCAGTAACGTCTCCATTGGAGACTTTGTTGTTACTGTGTGTGGCATATCGAATACTCTCGGTAGCTTGCTGGACTCTCCGAGAGGGGCGGAGGAATCGAACTCGGGTCGGCCATGTTGGCTGCGTGCAAGGCAAATGCCCTACCGCTGTGCTTTTATTTTTGTTTAATGAATCACCATGTTAAACTGATTAACATGGTGATTCATTAAACAAAAATAAAACTAAAATAATAAAAAAAATAAAAATGGGAAAAAAAGAGCTGAACCCAGCACAGCTCCTCCTGGTTTGAGTGGCTGTTTTCAGTGTGTCCTATGATTGATTTTGAGGTTATTCTGTGATCAGGGTGATCAAATGCCAAATTGCTGCCCTACTTTACCCTATTATTGTGGTGATTCCATTTGGACTTTGCAATATAAAATATCTCAGTAGGTTTTCTGACCAAATGCCCATCTATAGATGAATGGGTCAAGAAGTTAGGGCATACACACACCATTGGAATACTATGCAGCTCTAAGAAATAAACAAAATCAAGTAATTTTCAGCATCAGGGATAGAACTAGAGGATATCATGCTGAGTGGAGTCAGTCAGAAGAAAAGGGGTAGGTGTAGAATGATCTTTCTCATATGTGTGACTTAAAAATATACAGCAATGTAGCAACCAAAAATCAAAGGCAATGTAATGTGAGAACTAATCCACACAACTGAGTTGGAAAAGGGGTTGAGAAGGAAGGGCATTGAGGTTTTTGGGAGAGAGTACACTGGTGATAGGTGTAGTATTAGAATTATATGAAGGAGAAGTCATTATTAACAGTATTGACAGAAATTGGCCCAGGGGATAGTGTAATGCCATCCTTGCAACCACATGGTCACAAGTTCAAATTCCCGGTATCCCACATGAACTGAAAACAAACTTGACCTCAAAAAGTATCATCCAATGAGCCATGGATTTGATCCTCAGCACCTCAAAATAATAATATCAATGATGGAGAAATTGGGAAATCATTAAAAATTAGATTGAAAATAAAATTTAAAGGGGAAGAAATCATCCTAATAAAGATCAAACATATACCAGTTTCTTTCTTTCTTTCTTTCTTTCTATCTTTCTTTCTTTCTTTCTTTCTTTCTTTCTTTCTCTCTCTCTCTTTCTTTCCCAATTTTTTTTTTTGGTTTCTGGGTGACACCTGGCAGTGTTCAGGGCAGACTTCTGACTGTGCTCAGGGTTCACTCCTGGAAGGCTCAGGGGACCATCTGGGGTTCTGGGGATTGAACCCAGATCTGCTGTGTGTGAACCAAGCACCTTACTCACTGTGCTATCACTCCAGCTTCCTCCAAATTTTTTTTTTGCTATAATCTTCTAGCCTTTTTCTATTTGTACCTTTCTATTTACGCATTTGCAAGAAATCAAGATTGTCTACTTTAAATTTAAAGAACACTAAGCTAAACTGAACTTCAAAATGAGCTAGAGAAATTATCTGTAGTTAAGAAATTTAGTTACAAGAAATTGAGTTGCTTTGCATTTTTACTTAAACCCCATAATATCCAGGGGAATTTTCAAAGTCTTATCAGCTGCTTCTTGGAATCTTTCTTCAGAAACTGCTGATACTGGTCTTACAACTGTTTTGTTTTCCCAAAGGTATACATGATGAAATACCGCCTCCTGTGCACCTGCCCAAACTAACAATTAGGCCTCAAACATTATTATTAGCCATTTTATTAATCTCATTAAGTTTAATATGCAATCATTACATTTTAAATAAATATTTTCCATGGCAAACCATGATTCCTGATCCACAGATGACTATCAAAGCTATAAATTCAATACCAAAAGAATTATTCTCAAATTAGAAACAAAATACCCTCAAATCAACTCAGGCACAGATATTGTTCAGAAGCTGTCACACCCAGCGAGTGGAAATGACTTTTGACTTCGGAATGAATTGGATTCAGTTCTTGAATCGTCTTTTAGCTGGCTGGTGAAGGTACTGAAACCTCCCTCGGCTTTGATTTTGTTAACATCGTTTGCTGTTTGCTTGGAGCCACATCCAGCTGTGGTGTGGTAGGGAGGGGGTTTTATAATCTGCAGTGCTAGGGGTTGGATCTGGACCCTTTGCAGGTTGAGCTAGCTCTATCCCTGCTTCATTATCTTTAAGTAGAGAAAATACACTATATCTAATGGATTATTGAGAATGTCACAAAATGAAAACAATATCTAAGACCTAGACATTCAATGATTAAATTATTCAATAGAATATTGAGCATTAGTTTCCAATTGTTGGAACAATTGTTCCAAATGTTCAGAGATATTATTCGAGCATATTGCTGGCCCAACTGGTTGGACTGGTAGTATGTCCTTTGACCATAATCATTGCTCTGCTCTAATCAATTGTGGCGTGTCTCTCTTTACATTCAATAGGCCAGAGCAGGAGAGCAGGGGTTAAGGCAGTTACCGTGCACGTAGCCAACCCTAACTTGTTTTATTTTATATTTTATTTATTTTAGTTTTTATTTTATTGAATCACCGTGAGATACAGTTACAAGCTTTCATGTTTGAGTTTCAATCATACAATGATCAAACACCCATCTCTCCACCAGTGCACATTCCCCACCACCACTGTCTCTAGTATACCTTACCTTTCTAACCCTTCCCCTGCCTCCATGGTGGACAATTTCTCCCATACTCCCTCTCTACTTTTGGGCATTATAGTTTGCAATACAGATACTGAGAAGTTATCATGTTTGGTCCTTTATCTACTTTCAGCACACATCTCCCATCCCAAATGATCCCTCCAACCATCATTTTTATAGTGATACCTTCTCTATTCCAGCTGCTTTCTTCCCCCACTCATGAGCAGATTCCAACTATAGAGCAATCTTCCTGGCCCTTGTGTCTACTGTGCCAACCCTAATTTGATCTCCAGCACCACATATTGTCCCCAGAGCACCACCATAGGTAATCCCCTAGCACAGATCTTGGAGTAGCTCCCAAGCACCACTGGGTGTGGTCCAAAGGCCCTTCTGCCTGCCAAATAAAATAAAATTATGTGAATGAACACTATTAATCTATGACTTAATCACGATCATGGGAGTAAGTAATTGTAGATTATAAAACTCAAAACATGAATAACATGAAGTAAACTTTATCATTTACTGCCTCCTCAACTTAAGCTTATGTGTGTGCATATAACAGGATTACTAGGTAGCTATAAGTGTAGTTGCATCCAGAACATATTTCTAATCTTTTCCAGATTAAATTTTGAGCCGATTTCAGGAATTTGAGCTGGTACTGTTCTTCCTCTTCCTTCTGTTGTGCAGGATTTGAGTTAGGCTGGTCTCCTAGTTCCTAGTCATTTGTGATAGGTTTGTCACCTGCCTGGTTCAGGATTTGGATATCAGACTATAATAATTTGAGGTTCGTAGGTAGTCTTGAGAGATGGTATTTTGGGGGAGAACACCATTTTGGGGGGACCTTCTTTTTTTTCTTTTTGGGTCATACCCGGTGATGCACAGGGGTTACTCCTGGCTCATGCACTCAGGAATTACTCCTGGCAGTGCTCGGGGAACCATATAGAATACTGGGAATCGAACCTGGGTTGGCTGCATTTGAGGCAAATGCCCTACCCACTGTGCTATCACTCCAGCCCCGTGTGTGTGGGGGGAACCTTCTTCATAAGCATTCTCTTTTTAAAAACACAGTCCTCCAAACTTGCTGAAACAGCTGCCTTTGGCCTCTGGTGTGATAATTCACTTGGACGGAAGGTGACATCAAGACGACCTCACAAGGACAATTCTCTCCCATTTTAGGCAAAACATGCAAGAGGGGGCAGGTGCTCACAAAGAAAGAGTTGAAACCCTAAAAGGGTTGAAAACGCCTCGTGATACCATTAATGGAGTTTGTGGGAAAGGCTATTCGGAGGAGTGTGGCAACAGCTAAGTATGGACAGGGAACCAGATTAGGACGAAGCTTGCATACCACACTAAAGAGTTAGAATTCCACCCTGCAGGTGTAGATGTTTAGGAGCCAGAGCCACTGGGGTGAGCAGGTGCTTTCCGTGGCCGTTTAAACATTTGTCTTATAAAGCTATGTAGATAAAGACCTGGGAGAGGGGAGGAGGCCACAAGGATTGGCATCCAAAGTATTAGCCCTTCCCTATCTCCCCGTCTTCCTCAACGCACAACAATCCCTCATTCCTTTGTAAGATTCCATGCTTCCCTCATGACTACACTGACTCAGCTGTGCTTCTTAATTTATAAAACGTGTGAGCCCTTCCAAACTGTGAACTCTTTGTATGGGGGAACCATATTGCATTCTCTCTTGTACACTCAACACTGGATCTGATGCATAGAAGAAAATAATCAATCAATGCTTTATTTCCGTCATTCCTCTTTATTGAGCATTTGCTATCTTTGTCACAGGAAAAGCGCCTATCACACCAAGTCTAGGGTGGCAGACAAAACAAGCAAAAGAAATCTCTGCCTTCAATCATAGGCAGTTAAGCTGCATACTAATTTTGAAAGACATACGACAAACCATAAAGGAAGCAAATAAGCAAATGAATAAACTCTTGTATGTCAGCCAGTAATAAGGGAAGTGGTTAAAAATGCTTTTTAAAATACATATATTTATATTGGGGGAGGACCAGAGCGAATGTATAAGGCACATGCTTTGCATGGAATTGATGTGGTTCAATCCCTAAGATTGTATATAGTCCCATGAGTACTGTCAGAAATGATCCCTGAGCACAGTGCTAGAATAAACCTTAAGCACTACTGGGCATAGCCTCCAAGCCCCCCAAATAAATAATTGAGTAAGATAAAAAAAAAAAAGAGTGTGCTTCTGCTTTACTGGGTGGGACCTGTGGAGAGGTTGGATCACATTTGGCAGTGCTCTGGGAGCTATTCCTGGCTGTGTGTGCAGGAAAAACATGTGTCTGTACTTAGGGTAACATATTCGGTGCCAGGATCAAACTGGGGTCTGCAGCCTGCAAGACAAGCCCTTTATCTCCTATACTATTTCTCCAGCCCGAGGAACAGTGGCCAACTCACCGTAAATAGTCAGAAATTGGGCTGGAGCGATAGCACAGCAGGTAGGGTGTTTGCCTTGCGCGCCGCAAACCCAGTTCAATTCCCAGCATCCCATATGGTCCCCTGAGCACCACCAGGAGTAATTCCTGAGTATCGCCGGGTGTGACCCAAAAAGGAAAAAAAAAAGCCAGAGGTGTGTTCATTGGGAAGCTATATAAGAACACAGATTTGAAAAAGGAGGGAGCAAGCTCTTAGAGTGGGGGAAGGGCGAGAACATTGCAGGCAGGGGGAGTTCACACAGAAAAACCTTAAAACATGACAGGCTGAGTGTTCACTGAGAGACGAGTTTTAACTGCAACAGTGAGCCCAAACAGTTTAGAGAAGCCAACTTCAATAGAGAGGAGGGGGGTGGTCAGGCAGATCCTGCAGAGTTGTTCCCAGGTTGGTCAATGACTTGGACTTTCCCTCTGAGCAGAACAGGAAGCCATGGAAGGGATCTGAGCTGAGTAGCACCATCCGGTCTGCTGAGGAAACGCGATTCACCTTGAGATGCAATCAGGCCACGACAACTGTTGAGAACAGTTGGTGGAAGACAGGAAAGATGTCTTGGGCCCGTAGCTGTAGGTGTGGTGAGTGGTGCTGGCATTGCATATCGTTGGCAGGTAAAAATTCAAATGGGATTTTTACCTAATGGGTCAGGTAGATATAACAGGAGACAAAGGATGTTTCCCAAACTTGGGCAATCTCAGCAAGAAACATGGCGTTTGCTGGGTTGTTTTATTGTTTGTTTTTGGAGATCGGTTGGGTGACCATTTCCCTTACAACTTAGGAAGCTATCGAGAGAGAAAGATCATGCTACGAATTTGATAAAGCACTTGTCATTCAGGACCCTTCTGGAAAAAAAAATCTGTGCACAGCCCAATAATGGTTCTCAATAGGGGGCACTGTCATCCCCTGAGGAGCATTGGGCAGTGTCTGCGGATTTGTTATCACAGTTACTGGGCAGCTGTGAGCACCCAATGCCAAGGACAGTACCCCGGACCCAAAATTATTCGTCCAGAATGTTGATAGCGCTGAGTAAGAGGAACTGCCCCATAGAAAGGGTATGAGAAGCCAGATTTACTGCCATGGGTTGAGATAAAGCTGATTGTAACTGAAGAAATGGATGAACATGATACTTATTTCTTCATTTATCTATTCTATCAAGCCTACTTTAACAACAAACAAGAACCATGGGCCAGAGAGATAGGAGAGAGATTTAAGTGCTTGCATTCCCTGGGATTGACCCCAGTTTGATTCCTAGCACTTTTATGGTCCCGTGAGCTCCACTGGGTCTGGGCCATAAAAATTAAAATAAAGGTCTGGAGCAATAGCACAGAGGGTAGGGCATTTGCCTCGCACTTGGCCAAACCGGGTTGGATTCCCAGCATCCCATATGGTCCCTGGAGCACTGCCAGGAGTAATTCCTGAGTACATGAGCCAGGAGTAACCTCTGTGCAACACCGGGTGTGACCCAAAATAAATAAATAAATAAAAATTAAAATAAACAAAAGTGAAAAATTATCAACCCCCAAAAAAGTATCCATGAACATAATAAATTATCGGTTAAGAAACTGTAAAATTTAAAATAATCTATAGTTTTAAGATTTTATTGGACTCTCATTCACTCTTTAGCTTGCGTCAGTTATAGAATCAGAGGTATTTCTATTGGGACTGGAGCGATAATACAGCGGGTAGGGCATTTGCCTTGCATGCGGTCGACCAGGGTTTGATTCCCAGCATCCCAGGAATAATTCCTGAGTGCAAAGCCAGCAGTAACCTCTGTGCATAGCCGTGTGTGACCCAAAAAGCAAAAAAAAAAAAAGTCTTTCTATTTACAACAGATTAGTAAATTGTATCAAGTGTGACAGCCTGAACTGACATGGTGACATGGTTTTTTTGCTGTTTTATTTTATTTTGTTTTGGAACCACACCTGACTGTCCTTAGGGTCACTCTTGGAAGTGCTCAAAGGAACCTCTGTGTGGGGCTTAGCAGCACACAGGGCAAACACCTTCCCCACTGTACAATCTCTCTGGACCCTGAACTCATTTCTAATCTATCCTCTTTTGAAAGATGGATGGATAGATAAATAGAAATACTGGTAAGAGAAGCAGCAGAATGCTAGCAACTGGCTGTCAGATATCTCTGGCCATCCTTATTTCTCTTCATCTGTACTATTTGTAAAGTTTTTAGGTTTTTGTTTGTTTGGGGAACATACCTGGAAGTATTTGGGGGTTACTCCCCAGTGATGCTCAGGGAATCATGCAGGGCCTATCAAATCCAGAGCCCCTGCATGCAAAGCATGTGTTCCAGCCCTTTTTGAGGGGTTGGGGAGGGAGGTGGACCACACCTGGAGCTGTTGCAGACTTATTCCTATCTCTGTACTCAGGGATCACTTCTGGCAGGCTTGGGGAACCACATGGGATGCCAGGGAAGGAACTCAGTTCAGTCACATGCAAGGCAAACGCCCTACCCACTGTACAATCTCTCCAGCTTCTATTCAATCCTTTGAGCCATCTCCCCAACCCCATATGTATAACTAAAATCTCATATCAGCAGACCCAAGCGCATGCTTTAAGTTCCAGCTTAGGTTTTGCATCTTATTCTCCCATTCAGTTTCTCTCCACCAACAGAAGGTAGTCATTGAACCTGAAGGAGGAGATTGCTAGAACTGGATCTATTTGAACTCGTCTGTTGGTCTTTTCGTAGCTGAATCTGAGGATAGATAGCACGGTAACTACTCAGCTCACAGAGCAAATTTAAACTTTCAAACAAGTCCAAATTCGGGTTGCACAGACAAGAATCTATCGAAATTGTTTCCTATCTTGATTTCCCTCTATGTTTATTTGTTTCTTTGTTTTGGGAGGCTACACCTGGCAGTGTGCAGGGCTTACTCCTGGCTCTGTGCTCAGGAATTACTTTTGCTGGTGCTCAGGGAACTTACCTGGGATGCCAGAGATCAAACCCAGCTCAACCGTGTGCAAGGCAAGCGCCCTACCCACTCTGCTATATCTCCTGCCTCAGTTTTACTCTAGGATCTTATAACTGATGCCAGGAAATTTCTAGTAAAATGGGCAAGAGTTTTTTCTGTCTGTGCATGAATCATAGGAGGTCCCATGAGGTTTCTTTCTGGTAAGAACGGTAATGTCTTCATTTTGCACCATCTCTTTCCTCTTGGCAGTTTACAAAGCAGGCACACGAGAGTATTTAGATCTATTACATAACATGAAACCAGGCAAGGATAAAGTGTGTACATATTCAGAACTCTGCCCTCTGCATGGAATGTGAGAGAAACAAGTTTAAGCAGGACTGTGCCCCCAAAGTTGGAGCTTCCGGGTGGGTGGGGGTGGGGTGGGGGTTGAATTCAGGGAGAAACTGTACAAAGAATTATCAACCAAATCTTCGTGTTCTTTTCATTCCGTTTAAATTGCATGGAAAGGGAGGCACACTGTGAGATTTTGAGTTTTTTGAAAGCTGCAGATTTCCACGTATGATCATTTGTCAGGTCACTGTGAACATTTTCAACCCGGACAACTTCTAAGTGTGTGGTGAGGGAAATCGTCCCCGCAAGTCCCCACTGGTACAATTAAAGAACAAACAAAAGCCACGTGATACGGAGCTACTTTTTAACTTTGGAATCTCCTGCATCCCTCTTATGTCCTCAAATGCCAGGGTCATAGGTAGAAGGTGCAAGGGGGACCCACGCATTCCCACTCTTAGCCCGGAGGATCTCCCCAAAGTAAAACAAAACCAGCTAATGGCAAGGAGGTGCCAAAAGGATTAATACATTGTCCTTACTTGACCTTTTTCTCACTTCCAGTTGAAGACAACAGGTGGTTTTCTTCAGTCACTCAGAGATTAATGTTCCCATCTTGAAAACCTAGACTTGAGATCACAACAGATCAATTGGATACCTGTTTTCTGCAGAATAAAAGATATTCATGTTTAGAGGCTGAGACCCAAATCATTTCGGCCCTCCACCACATTCAATTAACTACATTCAAGTGAACTTGTCGATGCTTGTTAAGAATCGCCCACAGCTACTTTCTGAATCTCAGAATAAAATATGGACAGACTTCTCGAGACTCCTATGGAATCTGTAAATCCAGCACAACTCTAAACGTAACAATATGAAAATAATTTATTTTGCATTTGCGAAATTCAAGGATGTTCATAACCTTCAGGGAAATTGATCTTTGTTCTTGGAGTATTACAAGTGCATTGCATAAATTGCCTGTTCCAATGAATACAGAAATAGAACCAAGAGTGAGCACATATAGCATCTTGAAGAATGATTTCATATTACTTGTTATTCTGCTTCCAAAGCATTATACAAAATTTATTGAAGCGATAACTGGGATATCATCCACCACAGCTCAGCTTTTTATCTCCTTTATGATTTATTTTTAAAATGCTGTTAAGACACAGGTTCAATTCATTTTTTTTGGAAGGCACACTGTTAGAAATGTGCTCAGCTCTTATTGCAGAAAGGTTTTTTCCTTGAAGGAATCTCAGCCTGTGTGAACATAATATTTTAAAAATACTTTACTTCTTAATTTGTTATCTACTCATAATTAGCATTGACCTGAGTGCCTAAAATGATTCATTCAAATTAAAGTGAAAAAGTTAAATGTAAATATTTTTCAGTTGAGTTAGAACTTTAGCTTTAGAATCCATAAACAAGAGGGGGAAAAGTAAAACATTATTCTTGAAAGCAATAGCATTGTCGCTAAGTTGAACTTTAGAATTTTTCTGAACATTAATTTATATTAATTTATAGCGCCAATAGAATCTGATGGGTTCTTTTGATACTCTTCAGTACTTGCGGGATAATGTTATCTCCAAACTCCTATAACAATTGATCAAGAAAAAATATTCTAGGGGCTGGAGCAATAGTACAGCAGGTAGGGCATTTGACTTGCATGTGGCTGACCTGGATTTGATTCTCAGAATCCCATATGGTCCCCTGAGCACCACCAGGAGTAACTCCTGAGTGTAAAGCCAGGAGTAACCCCTGTGCATCACCGGGTGTGATCCAAAAAGTAAAAGAAGAAGAAGAAGAAGAAGAAGAAGAAGAAGAAGAAGAAGAAGAAGAAGAAGAGGAAGAGGAAGAGGAAGAGGAA
>JAOXYA010006328.1:0-27812 GCA_028565675.1 Sorex palustris | reverse complement strand
GGGAGCTCAATTTCTAATTTTTTGAGAATCGTCCATGCTGTTTTCCAAAAGGGCTGAACCAGTCGGCATTCCCACCAGCAGTGAAGGAGGGTCTTTTTTCTCCCCACATCCACGCCAACACTGGTTACTTTTGTTCTTTTGGATGTGTGCCAGTCTCTGTGGTGTCAGATGATATCTCACTGTTGTTTTGATCTGCATCTCCCTGATGATTAGTGGTGAAGAGCATTGTTTCATGTGCCTTTTGGACATTCAGATTTCTTCTTTGAGAAAGTTTCTGTTCACTTCATCATCCCATTTTCTAATGGGTTTGGATGTTTTCTTCTTGTACAGTTCAACCAGTCCCTTGTATATCCTTGATATCAGCCCCTTATCAGATGGGTATTGGGTGAGTATCTTTTTCCATTCTGTAGATTGTCTTTGTATTCTGGTCACTGTATCTTTTGAGGTGCAGAAGCTTCTCAGTTTAAGGTCGTCCCATTTGAAACAGCCAAATTTTAAAAGAAATTTGACTTTGCAGAGAGCCGTCTCAGCTCATCCTTAGCTTTAAGTGAGGTCAGCCCATGCCTGTAAGGTTTAAGAAAGTGGGCACAGTGGGCCAGAGTGATGGTCCTGCGGGGAGGGCACTTGCCCGCATGCAGCCCACCCAGGTTCAATCCCTGGCATCCCACAGGGTTCCCCAAGCCTTGTCTGGAGTGATTCCTGAGTACAGAGTACTGAGTGATTTCCAGATGTGCCCCCCATGCCAAAAAAAAAAAAAGAAACACAGGCAAGGGGGTTATGGTCCCTACCCAGGGCCCTGCCCCAGACATCCTGGGTGCCTGCCAGGTTTTGCCATGCTGCCCCTCGTGGTAGAAACAGGTATTGCAGGAGGGTACACACAGACACCCCTTTTCCCCCAGGGGCAAGGTTGCCAAATTCCACCTGTGCCCCGAACCCAAGGCCAGAAGGTGTTTTTTTTTCTGCCATCCCAGGCCCCTTGGAAAGGTGGGCACCCAAGAACTCTCTCCTGTGTGCCTTCCCCAAGTTTCAAGACTCAAGGAAACTTGTCTGAAGTGAGCTGCCCCTGACCACCTGCAGCTACAATCCCCTCATCAGCCGAATCCGGGACTCCCATTTTCCCTACAGGTCTTGCATCCAGGCTCTGGGCTCAGGCCATACTCCTGCTGGAGCTAGGGAGTCCTGGAAGGTGCCAGAGATCAAACCCGGATTGGCCCCATGAGGGGCAAGCGCCTCCCCGCTCCACTCTCTTCAGCCTGCACTCACCTCTTAATCACCTCCTGACCATCTAAAAACCAGTTAGATAAGAGGGGGCTGGAGCGATACAACAAGGAGGGCACTTGCCTCACATGCGGCTGACCTGGGTTTCATCCCCAGCTTCCCAGATGGTCTCCCAAGCAGCACCAGGAATGATTCCTCGGTGCGGAGACAGGAGCAAATACTGAGCATCGCCAGATGTGACCCAAAAAGCAAAAAAAAAAAAAAAAAAAACAAGATTATGGTTGTTTTTTTTTTTTTGGAGGCAGTGTGTTTTAAAGTCAGGAGCAGAAAGGGGCCAGAGTGATCGCCCAGTGGGGAGGGCATCTGTCTTGCACACGGCTGACCTGGGTTCGATCCCCAACGTCCCATATAGTCTCCTGAGTGCAGAGCCAGGAGTAAACCCTGAGCATTGCCAGGTGTGGCCCAAAACAAACAAACAAACAAAAAAGTGAATACAGGTCCAGCTTCCATTCCTGCCTTGTGAGTTACGGATTTGTCAGTAGTGAAGTGAGACCTGCTGTTTCTCCACTTTTCCCACTGTAACCTCCTCTGGGGTCTGTCCTTCCTGTGCTCGTCTGCACCCCCACCCTGTCCTATCTATCCAGCTCCTCATCTCGTGCTGTGATGCCCTGTGATCATCTGAGAAATGCTGGGTCTGTGGGGTCGTCCTCCCCTTTCATTTGCCCTCATAATTCATTTACTGAAACTCCAGCTGATTTTCCTGCAGATGTCTGGGGGTCTGTATTCTTGGGATTATTTAAAGCCAGTCTTTGCCCCCAGACTTTCCTCTGAATTACAGGAGCCCCTAGCTCCATAAATCTGGAGGCTTTATGAAATCTGTCTGATGTGTGTGTTGGCGGGGGGGTGGGTGGGGGGAAGTGCAGAGACTTAAAGCATCTGATCTTGAGTTTGAATCCCTGAGGTCTCACATGTGCAGAATCCTGTGTGATCCCAGCGGCGCCACATTGCATTGCAACATCAGCATCAATACCTGTGTAGGGACCCAGGGAGGTGGCAGCGGACTTAGGTGGCACTGTCCAGTGCTGGCTTAATGGGGCCTCTCCAGCTTCATCTCAGCTCATCCTGCTGGAGTTGCACCACACACACACACACACACACACACACACACACACACCAGCCCTGGGGCCTCCATGAGTTGGCTGAATATCTCTAGAGTGGCTTCCTGACCTTGCCTGGACACCACTCCATAAAATAATAAAAGGAAAGAACAGGGAATTTATTTTCTGGAAGGCGGGTGGGTGGAGAGATCTGACAGTGGTGATCCCCAGCACTGCATGGGGCCTCCTGGAACCCCTCCAGGAATGATCCCTGAGCACAGAGCCAGGAGTCAGCCCTGAGCACAGAGCCAGGAGTCAGCCCTGAGCACAGAGCACAGATTCAGGAGTCAACCCTGAGCGCAAAGCAAGGAAATCAGCCCTGAGTGCAGCGCCAGAAGGATCCCTGAGCACTCCCTGGTGTGGTCCAAAACCAAAACCAAAAAAACAAAGAAGGAAGCGGGCAGGAGGGGAGAAGGGAAACCAGCCATTTGGATGCCCGGTAGTAGAGTTCCCGGAATGGATATTTTAATTTCCCCCCCAGTTATTTGCCAGTTGTCAAAATGAGACAACTGCTCCCTGGCAGCCTGCGCTGGATTCTGTTTTTAGCAGCTGCTGATGGCGAGCGCCAACGCACATTGAACTGTTTCCATTCTGTGCCAGTGTTTTAGAGTTATTGCACATTTTTTTTTTTCCTGAGCCACACCTGGTTGTGCTCAGGGCTGACTCCTGGCTCTGTGCTCAGGGCTGACTCCTGGTGGGACTCAGACCATATGTAGTGATGCGGGGGGCCTACACTCGGTTAGCTGTGTATCCTATTCACTGTACATCTCTCCAGCTCCTAATCTGTTGTTTCTAGAAGGCCACACCCAGCGGGGCTCAGGGCTCACTCCCAGCTTTCTGCTGCTGATGTTATTGTTGTTATTGGTATTATTATTAGAGGCCCTTTGCATGTCGAGATGGATGATGTGTGGCCCCAGCAGAGTTTTTCTACTTCACACCCGCAGTTCCTGGCAGCTGGATGGAGAGGCTGCTGGGGGTTGGGCTGTGTTGCTGGAGCCCAGCAGCCCCCTCCTCAGGGAGGCCTCTCCCCTGGGGTCTAGTCATGAGTGATGATTAGTTGGCGCCACCACGTCAGGAGGGACAGAGACTTTGAAGGGGGCAGGGGTGCAATCACGGCCGAGTGTGGTTCAGAACCCTCTGGAAGCAACCTTGTTTGTCATTTTTGGGGTTTGGTTTTTGGGCCACACCCAGTGGTGCTCAGGGCCTCACTCACAGCTCTTTGTTCCAGCCTCACTGCTGGCCCTGAGCTCAGGGCTCACTCCTGGCTCTTTTGTTTTGTGTTGTTTTGTTTTGTTTTGGAAGAGCCAATACCTAGGGATGCTCAGGGGGGTACGCCTGGCTCTGCACTCAGGAATCAGTCCCGAGGTGTTTGGGGGGGCTCGATGGGATGCCGGGGATCAAACCCGGGCCAGTCACATGCAAAGTAGATGCCCTCCCGACTGTCCTGTCATTCAGGCCTCTCATGATCCTGGCATTTGGGAAGACCCTGTGTGGTGCCAGGAATTGCACCAAGGTGTGTTGCATGCAGAGCCAGCGTCTTCCTGCTGTCGGTCTGCCCGGCCCTCCTGAGTTTAGTTTACTGTTGTTTATTCACCCCTTGCCTGTCTCTGCTCTGGGGTCATCCTACGTGCTGGCAGCAAGGAACCAAGTGAAGCTGGGAGCCACCCTGGGTTCCCCCTCAGCCTGCTGGGAGCTCTTCTTCGTCCCTCCCTCCTGAAATTCCCTGATTTTTCATGTTTTTTTTATTTATTTTTATTTTGTTGCTTTTTGGATCACACCTGGCGGTGCTCAGGGGTTACTCTTGGCTCTGCACTCAGGAATAACTCCTGGAGGTACTCAGGGGACCATATGGGATGCTGGAAATCGAACCCGGGTCGGCTGCATGCAAGGCAAATGCCCTACCCACTGTGCTATTGCTCCAGCCCCTTTCCGTGCTTTTAGAAGTCGCTGACTTGGTGTGGGGACCCAGCGTGGGGCAGGTGGGAAGAAGCCCTGCCCTCAGTTTCCCTGTCTAACTTACTGGGCTCCTGGTGCGCCCATAATCCCTGGTGAGCACGTGGTCTGTGGCAGGGCCCCACCCCCCGCGGCTCTGGGCTCGCCCCAGCCACCCCTTCCCATCTGGGGCTCTCACAGGATGTGGAGCCCACGGGTGCCCCGTGGATGTCAGGATGAGGGCGTGTCCTGGTGTCTGAACCCCTTTCTACACAGGGCCTAGGTATCCCACGCAACCCCTGGGCTGCCCCTCCTGTCACCTACCACCCGGACCCAGCTCTGGGCACAGCCTGGTGTCCCCCCGGCTCCTGCCCTCTGGGTCCTGGCACAGACGCAGGTGTTTGTGTTCAGCACAGGGTTCCCGGAGCAGACTCCGGACGGGGCTCAGTCCTGAGCGCGCGCGCACGCACGCACGCACACACACACACACACACACACACACACACACACAAACACTACACACAGCACCCCCCCCAAACACACACAAACACACGCATTACACACAGCAAACCCACCCACACACACCTACACAGATACATTGCACACACAAACACACATTACACATAGCACACTCCACAACCTACTGACACTTATACACACATTTACACCCCCCCACAATAAACACACCCCGCACACATCTCCACATCCCCACACCTGCACATCCCCACATCCCCACACACTCACATCTACACACCCCACACATTCTTTCTGCAGATACATCCGCACATACTCGTGCACCCACACAGCTGCACACCCAACACATGCACACACCCACACACACTCCCACACAACCCACACACACACTCTTGCACAACTGCATCTCCACATACACTGCTGCGTGTGCACGTGCGCGCGCGCAAACACACACACATACACACACACACACACTCACACCCCGCAGGCTGGCGAGGGCCTGGGCAGAGTCCTGGGCAGGGACTGCCTCGCTCAGGCCCAGACAGCAAAGCCCCCCTGTCCCCCAGGCCTCCTCTCTAATTAGGAAAATGGGGGGCACTCGGGGGGGGGCCGTCCACGGGAAGGCTGTGTTTAGCGAGGACAGCGCTGTCTCTCATTACCCTGTCTGAGTGGGCCTTAATGAGCATTATTTCTAGGACTTTCGTTTCGAGGGTGCTGGGGGGGCCCTTTGCCCCCAAGCATAGAGAGCAGCTGAGCTCTTTGCCTCACACTGAGTGGACAGTGATGGACTTAGGATCCAGGGGGGCCTGGAACGTCCCAGCTCCTCTCTTCCCCGGGACAGGGGGGCATCTGGGAGACAGTGTCGGGACAGTCTCTGGCATTCTTATTTCAGCGGCTTTGGGGAGCCACAGCCCCAATGGACCACTGCTTCAGGGCCCATGCTGGAGATAGAACCCTGGGTCTGTGCTGGGGGACAGTGATTCCCCCTCCCGAGCTGACATCTCTCCCTGCCCACCCCCTGCCATCTCCTCTCCTTTTTTTTTTTTTTTGACAATAATGCTCAGAAGTTACTCCTGTCTCTGCATCAAGAATTACTCCTGGCTATGCTCAGGGAACCATATGGGATGCCAGGGGTCAGACCCGGGTTGGCCATGTGCCAGGCAAACACCCTACCCGCTGTACTATTACTTCGGCTGCCCCCCGCCCCGCCCCCCATCTCTGCCCTTGACTTCAGCCTCTCCTTTTGCACCAGACACAGCCAGAACTTGAATAAATTCAAACCTCTGAGTACTTTGGCAAATGGCAGAGCACACTGGGCCAGCATGGCCCCTTCTCCGTCACAGCTATGCCTGCGTTCTAGAAGCTTCCTTCGGGGGTTTCAATCATCTCATTATCATTACAGCTTGCGAACAGCCTTTTGATCTAGTCCTGGCCTTGAGCCTTTCTGCAAATGTGGACCCCCAGTTTATCCACAGGTGATTCCACTCGAATCCCCTCCCTTCATCCGGCTACAGCCATGAACATCAGCCGTGACCCTGTTTTTTTTTTCCTCTAGGGTGGATTGAATCTTTTTGTTGGTGGGGGAGCTTGCCCAGGCAGAAGCGAGGGGAGCCGTGTTCAGACTTTGCGATGCGCAGCCAGGCTGGTGGGTTGAGTTTGCCCACCGGGGCGCAGGGTGCGAGCCATGGAGGAGCTTTAAAAGGGTCGCTCCTGCCGTTCTCCTCATTCTCCTTATCTGTTTCCCTGTTTTCCCGATTGGGAATGTTGAACATGATGCTAGGAAAGTGATTCTCCGTGTAGGTCTGTGTGTGGCTTCCCTGCCTCTTTTTTGTTATTACTGTTGTTGTTTTGGAGCCTCACCTAACAGTGCTCAGTGCTTCCTCCTGGCTCTGCGTCAGGGGTCACTCCCTGCAGCAGTGCTCAGGGGACCATATGTGGTGCCGGAGACTGGGCTGAAATGGCCAGGTGCGAGGCAAGAGCCTTCCCCACTGTCCTATTGCTCCAGCCCCCTCTGTGAAGGGGTGAGTCACACCTGGAGATTCTGGGGGTTACTCCAGGCTCTGTGCTCAGGAATCACTCCTGGCAGAGCTCGGGGACCATACAGGTGCCAGGGAGCCAATGCAAGGCAAGCGCCCTTCCAGCTGTGCTGTAACTCAGCCTCCCTCTCTCCTGTGTAGTTTTTAAAAAATTGGGTAGGGACCGGAGAGATGATACAGCGGGTAGGGCAAGGTAGGGCACTTGCCTTGCATGCGGCAAGTTCAAATCCCCATCCCATATGGTCCCTCGAGTAATTCCGGAGTGCAGAGCCAGGAGTCATCCCTGAGCACCACAAGGTGTGGCCTAAAACAAAAAAATTGGGTGATGGGAGGAGAGAGAGTACAGTGGCAGGATGCTTCCTTGCAGAGCCAACCTGGGTTCAATTCCTGGCACTGCACAAGGCTCCCTGAGTGATCCCTGAGTACAGAACCAGGACTCAGCTCTGAGCACGGCTGGGTGTGGCCCAAACCCAACCAAATAAAGATTCCTAGAACCCCACAGTCCCCTGAGCTCTGCTCCACTACCCTCCAGCTGGTCCCCTCCCCCACTGTTGGCTGAAGAAAGAAAGAGAAGGACCAGAATTTGTTTTTGCTCTTATTCTTATTGGGGGGGGGGGTCACAGCACCTAGTGGGCTCCTGTGGTGCTGGAGATGGGATCCCCCCTTCCTGCACACACTCTTGAGTTCCTGCCTGGGTGCTGCCTGGGGTGGGGGGTGGGGCCGCTGGACATTTCCCTCAGGGGTGCTGAACTGGAGCTGGGGCTTCCGGGGATCCCTCTGCTCCTCTCTACAAAATGCTTTCAGCTGGTGCCGGGCTTTTGCCGTGCTGATGTGTTTCAGGACACGTAGGTGGACCCCAGCCGGGACCACCCCAAGGCACCAGCAGAATCAGAGGCAGCCTGAGGCCAAAGCCATAGTGGGGGTGGGGCGGGGGGCGTTTGCTTGCAGGTGACTGACCCAGTTTCCACCCCCAGTACCCCTAGGGTAGCCCCTCCGCTCTGGTCACCACCAGGAGCAATTCCTGTGCACAGAGCCGGGAGTGAGCCCTAAGCACCTAAGCATCGTAGCCTGTGACTCAAGAACCAAAAAGAAAATAGAATCAGAGGCAGCCTGAGGGTTGTGAATGTGTGGGTGGGGTTTAGGAACTCTCTGAGGGGGCTTCTCTGAGACCTGGAGGTAAACAGAGGGCAGGACAGAGCCCTGCATGCCAGGTACCCACCTGAGCTGTTCGCCTGCTTCTTGCAGACAGGAAGGCACCGTTGGCTGACGTGTGCCCTGGGTGCTGCCTACAAGCTGCACACTTATCGGTTCTGTCTAAGACGAGTCTTGGTTACAGAGGGTCAGAGGTGCTGCCAGGCCGTCTCCCTCCCCGCCCGAAGGAGCCCCCCCTGCACTCCCACTCCCCCACTGAGCAGCCTGCCCCTTCTGTGGGCTGAGGGGTACAGATTGCAGGGTTGACTTTAGAGCTTCCAGATGATTTCAGGTCACGGCAGCCAGAGTTAGGAGTCAGACAGGCACAGGTAGCACCTGGGGCATCGCTGTGGAGGGTCACATCAGTGTCCTGGTGGGCTCAAGAGACACCGCCATGCTGAAGCACAGCACAGGGTCTCCAGCTGCCCTAGAAACAGATGGAGAATCGCCGTGAGTCGGTTCCCCTCCCCCACCCGCTTAAACACAGCATTTCCCAGGCACCTCTGAGGAAGTGTTGCTGGGAGCTGAGACCAGACGCCTCGCAGATGGGCCGCAGGCACGTCTGGGTCCCATGGGACGGGGGCGCAAGCCAGAGTGTGTGTGTGTGTGTGTGTGTGTGTGTGTGTGTGTGTGTGTGTGTATGAGAGAGAGAGAGAGGGAGAGAGAGAGAGAATGTGTGTGTGTAACAGGAGACTGAGACCATGAAGTGTTGTATATGAGTGAGTATGCATGTGTGTGTGGGTGCCTGAGTGTATGTGTAGTACTTTAGCACTGTCCTCCCGTTGCTCCTCTATTTTGCTTGAGCGAGCCCAGTAATGTCTCCATCGTGAGACTTCGTTGTTACTGTGTTTGGCATATCGAATACGTCACGAGTAGCTTGCCAGGCTTTGTCGTGCAGGCAAGATACTCTTGGTAGCCTGCCAGGCTCTCCGAGAGGGACAGAGGAATCGAACCTGGGTCGGCCAGGCCAGCCGCGTGCAAGGCAAACGCCCTACCACTGTGCTATGTGTATATCTGAGATATGTGTGTATATCCCTGTGAGAGCACTGGTGTGTGTATATGAGCGTGTAAGGGTGTGTGAATATGTGTGTGGGGGTGGGGGAGTGGGTTGTGTGTATGAGAGTACGTGAATGTGTATGAGGGAATGTGTGTGTGTGTGTGTGTGTTGGGATGTGTATGATTGTGAGAGTGTGTTTATGAATGAGTGTGTGAGCGTATGAGAGTAGTTGGGGTGTGAATGTGAGAGTGAATGTGAGTGTGAATGTGAGTATTGGGGTGTTTGTGAATGTGTGTGAGAGTGAATATGTTCCTGAGTGGGGGTGTTTGAGAGAAAGTGGGTGAAAGTGTATGAATGTGTTAAGAGAATAGGTATAAGAGAGTATGAATGTGAGTGTGTGTGAGAGGCTGAGGAACAATGCAGTGTGTGAGAGTATGAATGTGTGAGTATGGGTGCGTGAGCATGTAATGTGTGTATGAATGTGTGAATATGGATGGGAGTGTGTGTGAGATAGCATGAGTATGAATGTGAAAGTGTGGATTGAATGTGAATATGAATGTGTGCACATCAATATGTGTGTAAGGGTGTGTGTGTATGATTGTGTGTATGCATGTGTGAGTGTGTGAGAATGTGATAGTGAGTGTAAGTATGAATGTGTAAGTGTGTGTGAATGTGAGTATGGATGTGTGAATGTGATTGTGAGTGAATGTGTGCATATGAATGTGTTTTGTGAGCGTGTGGTAAGAGAGCACTTGTGAGAGTGTGAATGTGTGAGAATGTGTGAGTGTGTGCGCACGCATCTATGTCTGGACCCATGGCCAGGCCTGCAGACTCAGCCGCTGGTGACACACCAGCCTTTCGGAGCAGGTGACACTGAGCCACAGGCCTGCCTTCCAACCCCTGTACTCCTGCAGCGACAGCTGAGAGTTGGGGGGTCTGGCAGCTGTAGGCCTGGCCACAGGAGCTCGGACACCCCCAGCCTCACTCCTGCGCGCTGACCCCGGTTCCTGCAGAAAGCCTGCGGACCATCGTTAATGCTTTATTTTCTCTTTGATTTTTTTTTTTTTTAACTCGAGCCACTCCTGACATCAGGAAGGCCACTAGGATCAGGGAGTTAGGACAGGAGGGGAAGGTGTGAGTGCCACATGCGTGAGACCTGGGCTCATCCCTGACACCACTGAGACCACAAACAGGGGTGGGGGGTGGCCCAGAACCCACCCAGGAGGGATGCGTGATTGAAGGAAGCTGACTCAAGTCAAGTTGCTTGCCCCGTGGCTTCACTCATGTCTGGGTCAGGGATCTCAGCTCTGGCCCTGAAAAAACTAGAACCTTCTCTAGCTCTGCGGTTCTCCCCCTGCCTCGTACTGTTTCCCTGTCCCATGGAGCCAACCCCGGTTTGGTCCCCAGCATTCCAAAGGGCCTCCAAGCCCTGTCGGTCATGAAGTCTGGAGTTCGGAGCTAGGAGTTGGTCCTGAGTACAGACAGGAGAGACCCCTGAACACAACCCGGTGTGGCCTCTCCCCTGTAAAAGCACAATTCAAAAATGCCTCCAAGTGGAGGGACTGGGAGACACTGAGTGGAGTGAACGGGCGAGAACACAGCTGTGGCAGGCAGAAGTCCTAGGTTGGAGCCCTGTCCCTGTACATCCCCCCCACCCCCAGCACTGTGGCAGGACCTCACAAAGCCCCCTCCATGCTCCCTCAAGGAAAATTTCCTATTGGATTAGTTCTGTCTCACTTGAACATGAGAAATGCGTCACATCCACCGTTCACCCAGATGAGGACAGGAGGGCACAGAGAGGGTAAGTAACTTCCCCAAGGCTCACCAGTGACAGCCTGGGGCTGACTGTAGAACTGAGGAGTAAGCCAGGATTGAGCATGAAGCTGAATAAATAACAGGCCCTGAGCAGAGCAATAGCACAGCGGGGAGGGCATTTGCCTTATATGCAGCCAAAAGGGTTTGATCCCTAGCATCCCATATGGTCCCCCGAGCACCGCTAAGAGTGATTCCTGAGTGCAGAGCAGGGTGTGACCCAAAGACCAAAGCTAAATTTTAAAAATAAATAACAGACTCCAAATAAATGTCTGTTTATTGAGCTTGAAGTGGGGGGAAGGAGGAGCTATTTTCTTGGGGCCAGGCAAGGGGGCTGTCACAGCTGCAGCCTGGCTCGGAGTGTCCCTTCTGTGTTATGGTGGGGTGGGGTATGTTTGCAATGTTGCACATGGCAGGGACAGGCTTCATCTGTCTTACTGGCAGACCAGGCCCTCGGCCCATGCCACCAGGAGCAGGGAGGGACAAGGCAGCAGAGATAGAGAAACTAGCTCATCAGATGCCGGGGTCCCCGAACTTTCCACAGCAAAGCAGGGCTGGGACACCCACGGTCTTCCTGTTGGTGAAGGGTACTGTACCTCTTGTCTAGGCCCGGGGGCTTCACCCTGAGACTCAGGCAGGCCTGGATTGTCCTTGGCTGGTGACTTGGGGTGAGGGTCTCTGCAGAGAAAAGTGCTACTCTCCTCACTGGGAAATCCTGGCAGGCCCAAGGTAGAGATCTTCGAGCCGCAAAGAGAGGATGGGGCTAAGCCACTTGCCCTGTATATGACTGACTTGGATTTAAGGACTAGTGTCATGTAATGTATTCTGAGCACAGAACCAGGAGTGATCCCTGAGCACAGAGCCAGGAATGAGCCCTGAGCACAGAGCCAGGAGTCAGTCCTGAGCACAGAGCCAAGAGTCAGCCCTGAGCACCACAGAGTGTAGCTTGAGAGTTCTCCCCATCGTCCCCAGAAAAAAAGAAGAGATTGTCCAGGGCCAGAAATGACTCAGCTAACTGGAGTGCACTCTTTGTGTACTGGAACCCAGGTTTGATCCCTGGTATCCCACATGGTACCCCCCAGCACCACCAGGAATGATCCCTGAACACAGAGCCAGCGGTAACTACTCATGAGCAATGCCAGATATGGCCCGAACACCAAAAATAAATTTGCAAATCTGGGCGCCAGAGAGCTAGGGCAGGGGAGAAGGCTCTTACTTTGCTTGTGACAGACCCTGGCTGGAGGCCTGGATAGGTGCTTCTGAGCGCAGAGCGGGGAAGAGTCCCCAAGCACCATCAGGGGGCGCTCCTTAGTCTAGAGCCAGGAATAGTCTCCGAGCACCACCGGGGGGCGCCTCTGAGCACAGAGCCAGGAATATTGGGGGGGGGGGGGTTAACAGGGTGTGTGCTAGCCAACCCCACCTTCCCAAAGAATAGCAAATTTACAAATCAAGAGGCCTTTCAATCCCACTCCAGAATCTTCTCAATGGGTCATTGGTTTTGTCTTTAGGTATTTGCTCACTGTTCCTCTGTGTTCCTCTGCACCAGGTGGAGGTGGGGGAATCAGAGGGGAGCCCCAGAGTGGCTGGGTAGGGGGTAGGTGCCGACAGTCAGAGGTAGAATGAGCGACACCCTCCTCCGCCCCTCTCCCACCAAGCACAGCAGATCTGGGGGCACCTCCTTCCCGTCCAGGCTCTTGGAGTTTGACTCCCACCAGCATCTCGGGGGTCGCTCCTGAGCACGGAACCGGGATGGAGTACAGGGCCAGCTCATCACTGCTATGCTCTTTCCCTCTCCAGCTCTGCTCTGAGCCAGGAGTCGCTGTGTGACGGGAACTTGTGTAACCATGACTGCCCGGAAGCTGCGTTTAGGCTGAGCATGGGGGCTTGGGAGCCTCCAGCAGACAGTGCAGACCAGGAAGGCAGCTCCCCCTCGCTCCCCCTCTCTCCCCCTTCCTTCTTTCCTTCCTTCCCTTTGTTGTTGTTTGTTTTCTTTGGGGACCACATCTGGCCATGCTCAGGGCTTACTCCTGGCAGCCTCTGGGGACTATAACGGATGCCTGGGGATCAAACCCAGGTCGGCATGCGCCCTACCCGCTGTACTTGACTCTCTTCTAATTTTCTGGTGGGGGCTCCAGGGTGTGCCAGAACAGCCAGGAGGGGGCCGGTGCTGTCCACGACACCTCTCCTGGCTCGGTGCTCAGGGGTCGCTTCACTGCCGTTGAGGCTCAGGGGACCGTGGGAGCTGAGGGATCAAGTCTGTGCCTCTGACAGGCTAAACCGGCCTTTTGAGTCAGCTTCTACCTGGTGTGCAGAAACATTTTCAGGCCCATCCACAGACCATGTTGAATATCTTAAATATTACTGCTCCCTCACTCTCTCTTCCACCCCCTCTCTCCCCTCTGTCCCCCTCCCTAGTCTCACAGCCTGCCTTGTTGTGGGTCAGGGGCACAGGGCCACAAGCACCAGGCCCTGAGTTCAGTCCCTGACAGCGCCTGTCCCCGTCATTCTGAATGTGGCTCCAGCACCCTGGCATCGACCCCTGAGGAGTTCTTGGCCCTGTATTACAAGGGGTGGCCTTTGAAAGAGGGGGGCACAGGGAGGAACTCAGTGGCTGCAGCTCAGCGTGAGGCTGGGTGTGTGTGATCTAGGTGACCCCTTTTTTGCAGGTGAGATGCCATGAGGAGGGTCCACGTGACAGCCATCGCAGGGTCACTTGTAAGGGGTGACCTGTCCTCAGACTCTCCCTCCCTCCAGGGTTTGCTGCACCCACAGCCAAGTTTGGGTTTGTGCTTGCGGGAAATAACACGACGTGGAAGTACCTAGTGTCCCCATAGTGTCACCCCCAGCGCCACCCACACTGCCGGCTCTGCCCCTATCTAGCTCCTCCCACGGCCAGTCACGCCCTCCCCTGGCTCCTCCCACAGTCAGTCACACCCTCCCTTGGCTCCTCCTACAGTCAATCACACCCTCCCCTAGCTCCTCCCACACTGTCATTCATGCCCGCCCCTGGCACCTCCCACACTGTCAGTCACACTTCTGGCCCCTCCCACACTGTCGGTCATGCTTTTGGCTCCTCCCACACTGTCGGTCGCTCCCTCCCCTGGCTCCTCCCACATTGTCGGTCACGCCCTCCCCTGGCTCTTCCCACACTGTCGGTCACGCCCTCCCCTTGCTCCTCCCACACTGCTAACTATACCTGTGGCTCCACCAAACAAAGGATGCCCGCTTGTGTGTTCTGCAAGGGGGAATCAGGGCCCAGCCTAGGCAACAGCCCAGAGTTCTTGGGGTTTGTTTGTTTGTTTTGTGGGGTGTTCTCTAGAGGCAGAGCTCTGCCCTTAAAGGCGGGTGGGACCCTCCACTCGCTGGTACCTAGGGGCTGGCCTTTCAACACTGCCTGCAGGTGATCAGGGCCAGCTGAATGGCCAGGACCCACGTAGGGCCGGCTGTGGCTGTTAGGCTGAGGGAGGCCGCTGCTGAGGCCTGTTCTAGCTGCTCAAGGCATGTGGGGAAGGGGGGGCGGCAGGAGTGAGGGTCTGCGGGCACTAGGCCTGAGTTTGGACACTACACCAGTGTCCCCGCCCCAGAGGGAGAAAATGTAAATCGTGTGGTTGAGTTGGGCTTTGCTGTGTGAACACCTCTATTGTGGGTTCCAGTACATTCCTTCCCCTCCCCCAACAAAAACCCTGCAAGTAAAAGCTTCCAGATCCTTTACGCCTGTCTCACAACTGCTGTTTTCTGTCTCCAGTTAGGCCTGTCCTGACGTTTCCAATTCACGCCCACCCCACCCCTCATCTCCACCGTGGGCCCCTCCACCCCTGGCTGTGTCTCCCGCTCTCCTGTATATCTCAATGGGCTCAAACTCAGGGAGAAAGAAATTTCAATTATTGGATGAGACCTTAAGTTCCATTGCATGGGGATCCCTTCCTTACTTTCAGCAGCACCAGCACCAAACTGTGTGTTTATATATATAATTAAAATCAAAAAGAGACTGGAGAGATAGTACAGTGGGTAGGGTGTCTGCCTTGCATGCGGCCCACCTGGGTTACACCCGCAACATTCCATATAGTGCCATGAGCACCGCCAGGATTAATTTCTTAGTGTAGAGCCGGGAGTCACTTGTGAGCAATGCCAGATGTGGCCCAAAAACCATACAAAATAAACACTGGGCCAGAACAACAGTACCGCCAGTGGGCTTGCCTTTCACGGGGCCGACCCAGGTTCAATCCCCGACATTGCATAGGTCTCTTGAGCCCCACCAGGCGTGATTCCTGAATGCAAAGGTAGGAGTGACCTCTGAGCATCTGTAGGTGTGACCCCCAAGACACTATAGCACTGTAGCACTGTCCTCCCATTGTTCATTGATTTGCTCAAGCGGGCCCAGTAACGTCTGTGAGACTTTTTGTTACTGTGTTTGGCATATAGAATACGTCATGGGTAGCTTGCCAGGCTTTGCCGTGCGGGTGAGATACTCTTGGTAGCTTGCCGGGCTCTCTGAGAGGGGCAGAGGAATCGAACCCGGGCTGACCAGGTTGACCGCGTGCAAGGCAAACGCCCTGCCCACTGTGCTATCTCTCAAGCCCCAAAACAAAAGCAAAGAAATGAAAACAACTTAGATGACAATTTTGGCTAGGTTGGGAACCATGCCCAGCAGTGCTCAGGACTGACTCCTGGTTCTGTACTCAGGGCTCTCTCCTGGCAGGGCTCAGGGGACCCGATATGGTGCTGGAAATCAAACCAAGGTGGACTGTGTGCCAGGCTGTGCCATCTCTCAGGCCCCACCTTGGTTTCTGAACTTTCCCAACAACTTAGCAGACTCTCTCTGGGGTGGACAAGCATGAAAAGGCCCTTTGGGGTGCTCGGACCCCGGTAAGGGAACCATTATCTCGGCCTCAAGATGACACTGGGCTGGGCTGGGATGTGGATTGTAGTACAGGGAGGAAGATTCAGGGTTGCTGATTGTTTTTCGCTCTTTTGGGGGAAAGTCAAAGAGTGATAGTATAGTGGGTACAGTATTTGCCTTGCACCCAGCAGACCTAGGTTCGATTCCCAGCACCCCATATGGTCCCCTGAGCACCCAGCGATGCTCAGGGGTTACTCCTGGCAGTGCTCAGGGGACCATATGGGGTGCTGGGAATTGAACCTAGGTCTGCTGGGTGCAAGGCAAATACTGTACCCACTATACTATCACTCTTTGACTCTGCTGATTGTTCTCATATAACCGAGACCTATGGCAACTTCCCCAGTTCGACAAAGACAGCTTGGCCAGGAGGTGCATTACTCGGAGCCATTGGTGGGGGCTGCTCAGACCCTGTGTTCCACCAAGGAGACCGCACCCAGCTGTTCTTGGGCCACATTGTGGTGCCAGAGGTTGAACTAAAAGCCTTGAATTGGCCAGGTATGCACCCTCGGTTCACGTGATCTCTTATTCCTTGAAGGAACTCTTTGCTGGAGTTCCTGTGGAAGCAACAGACACATTTGGGGGGTGGGGAGGGAGGTACTGCTCTCAGACAGAGTGCTCTGTGCAGTGCCTGGGTACAATCTCCAGCATTGCTGGAAGTTGGCACCAATGTGGCCCCAAACCAGAAAAAAAAAATCAAATCAAAACCAGACTCAGCAGCTGCCCACTCAGCCCTGGGGAAGATGTCTCAATAATTCTTCACAGCAGGGACAGATGGAAGTCACTCCCTTGTCAGAGCTATTTTTTAGTGACTTAAAAGCATGGGGTAAGGGTGAGGGGACCTCTTTTCCATCCCTTACCTCCCAGAAGACCTTCCTTCCATGCTGCACTCCCTCCCAGGGCCAGGGGGAAAGGACCCTGAGAGCCCCCCACACACACGCAACGCTAAGAACTGAAGGATCTTGACAGCCCCCTTCCACCCCAACCTCGGGACCGCTCCAAGGCAAACTGGTCTGCAGGCAACGAGTGCCCTCACTTGAGCTGTATCTTGCAGATTCTGCGTTCGATACAGAGGAAGGGTGCAAATCCATTGGCATCTTTTCTGCACTGCAGATGGGAATTGTTTTCAGCACACAAACCAAACCTCAGAGCTGCCAGGATCATGCTGTGGGGCACCAGGGATCGAACTCGCCACCTTGAGGATGCTTGCAAGGCACAGAAGTTCTCAGCCCCTGAGCTGTTCCTTGCAGCCCACCAAGTGCTTGACCCTGTAAGGAGCGCCCCAGGAGCAAATGCAGGCTTTGGACCTAAGTCATGTCTTCTTTTATTGCGGGGTTGAGGTGCTCCCAGACAGCATCCAGAGACCCCCAAGGGTCCCCTCAGGTGATGCTCAGCCAAGCAGAGCTGGCCGCTCAGTGCTGCTTGTTTTCACTCTGGGCTGTTGAGCCTGGCTGTGTGGGGTATCACCAGAACACACCAGGCCATGCTCAGGGGAACCGTCTCATCTCCCCTTCTGGACTGATAACTCCTCAGAACCAAGCTGTGCTCAGAGCCTCCAGGAGGCCCCGCCCTGCCTCAGTGTGCCCCCTGTCCCTGCCCCACATGAGTCTGCTTGGAGGCTGCATCTGAGAACAGTGGATCTGGCTTCTGCCAAAGCATCTTCAAGGGTCCAGATGGGAAGGGGTTAACTGGGGGCAGCTCCAAACTAAGTGCATCCCCGCATGACCCCTGGCTCCTTGGATGAAGAATTCACTAGCAAGAGGTGGCATGAAGGTGCCACCCCCAAGGCGCCAGCATGCCTCAGCCCTAGCCCAGATGGCCACTGAAATTTTTTTATTTTTGAGGGGACCCTTACAGCGCCCCAGGGGCATGTGTCTCCAGAGTCCCACAGAAGCGGCCACTGTTCATCTTTATTCCCTGTTAGCAACACTCATGTGCTCTATGCTTGAGGGCGGGATGTGGGGATGGGGGGAGGGGACATGGGTGGCTTATGTGAAGCAGGGAGAAGAAAGACGGTCACTTTATCCCCATCCGCCTCTGCCACCCGGGACCCAGGGTTACTGGGTTCTTGTCTCGCCTCAAGAAAGGAATTTCAGGAGCAGACAAGCAGGGAAGTGAAACATTTTATTTGGAGGTTTTGAAGGGAAGAAGGAAGAGAAAGTGAGAGAGTGGAGAGTAATGTGCTCAAGAGAGAACCTGGGCTTCTCCAAGGGTGGAGAGAGCCCCCCCACACACCCCAGCATTAGACAGGAAAGTCCACATCTCAAGAGGGGAGATGCGGGTGAAACATGTGCCAAGCTACACACGTGCCCAGCCACATGGGTACAAGCAGCACATGGGCTCGGGCAGCATATGCCCGAACACCCTTCCTTTGTTCAAGGTGGCTTTTACAGGGTATTTCTTGGTCTGGAATATTCTGAAGTCTTCTCTGGACTGAATTGCTGAAGTTAATCAGATTAAGGGAGAGGTCCGAGGGTATTCGAGGAATTTCCTTCATGGGGAGGGGTCCAACTTCCTCAGGGTCCGCTACTGAAGGTCTTATCTCGGATCTTGTTCGACCTTAGGATTTTTACTTCCCAGGAATTTCACTGCAAATTCTGGTGGCTTTCTTCCCTAGAAGTTTTGTTGTCATGGGGCCCTTTCTTGTCTCCCTGCCTGCCTGCATCAGGGGGACTGAGACTGCTGGGGACCCCCATACTCAGCAGCCTGAGAGAGCCAGGGCTAGGGCCTGCCCCCACACCTCCCCCACACACAGTGCTCTGCTGTGCCTACAAACTGGCACAGAACCTAAATGGTTCTTCCAGAAAGTTCCAGAGACCGTTGCACCTCCCCCCACCCCACCCCAGATCATTTCTCTGGCGCAGACCCCGGGGGCCGGAGCGCTCTGCTCGGTCAGGAGTTAGGGGTTGCCTGAAAATCCAGGGCCTCAAGCCACAGAGCCAGGAGTAATTGCCCCTCGTCTGCCCCCCGTGGGGTCTGTGCACAGAGTCACATCCCCAGAGTCAGGAGGGTGGCAGGGGTTTGCCCAAGTGCCCACTGCAGTTGTACGGACGCCACAGGGGTGCAGGGGGCGGGGGTGGGCCTCAAAGGCAGCAGGTCTGCGTTCCCGTTCAAGGGCATCGTGAGCCTGGACGTAGGGAGTTCTTCAGAAATGGAGTGCTTGGGCCGAGAGATAGCGCAGCGGGTAGGTGCATGGCCTGGCCCACAGCAAACCTGAGCCCCGTCTCCAGATGCAGTGCCACATCTTCCAGGAATGATCCCAGAGTGCAGAGCCAGGAGTGAGCCCTGAGCACCACCCAATGTGCTCTTCCCCCCTCCCACTCCCCCCTCCCCCAAAAAGAAGTGGGCTGCATAAGGGACAACTGTCTGTGAGGAACTCCTGGAACTGATCCACCAAGCTGAGGCTAACTGCCAAGGCATGTTATGTAAGTTTCTCCCACTTCTGGAACTTTCCACAGTGGGCCTTATGTCCCATAGAGACCAGGATACCTGGGAGAAGAACAGGATGATGTGGAGGGGGTGGTGGTGGAGACTAGGTGGGGTTTTTAATATTTTTTACTTTTTGGGTCACACCCAGTAATGCTCAAGGATTGCTCCGGGCTCTGCACTCAGGAATTACTCCTGGCAGTGCTCGGGTGAACCTTATGGGATGCTGGGGATTGAATCCGGGTCAGCAGCATGCAAGGCAAACATACTACCCGCTGTACTAACGCTCCAGCTCTGGTTTTTCATTATTTTATTTTTTGGTTTGGGGACCCCATCCTGCTCCTGCTGTGTTCAGGGTTTACTCCTGGCTTGGCCCAGAGGACAATATATGGTGCCAGGAATCGAATCTGAGTCAGCAACGTGCAAGGCAAGCTTTATCTGCTGAGCTATTGCTTTGGCCCATCTAGGTAGGTTTCTGCATATAGTATTTGCATCTAGGCTCCGCCAGCCCAAGGAGAAATAGGATTCCAGGTCCTTTGCACCTGGAAATAAACAAATGACTTTTGCAAACTTTGCAAACCCTTTTGGCAAAGAGATCCTGAAACTAGCTAGGCCAGGAGGCCTGACATCAGAGCCGGGAGCTGGCGGCCAGCTCTACTTGCTGCTTTCATCAGCAAATGTCCTATCTGCTGTCCCACCATGCCCCATCTCCCATTCCTGCCTTCTGCCAGTCTTAAAAGTTCCTCCCTGTCCCCTTCCCCACACCCACCCGTCCCCATTGGAATTTCTGGATGTGTCTGCAAGGTGGTCTGCTCCCCACAACAGCACACAGATGTGCTCTGCAGGATGAAATGCAAACAGATGCGTTCTGCCTCGTGTGTGTGTGTGTGTGTGTGTGTGTGTGTGTGCTTGTGTGTGTGCTTGTGTGCGCATCTGACCAGCACTTCTTCACTAGATGGAGCTTGGCGTCTGGGGAGTATTAGCGCTGCAAATCCCGAAGCCCTGCTCACGGGCGTGATCAAGGGTTGTGTGGTCAGCCGGGTGTTCTGAGGAACCCACAGGAGGAGGTTCTAGGTGGGGGTGCAGAGACTTTGCGCAGGGGTGAGAGTGTGGGGGGGGAGGTGCTGGAGGCACTTACAGGAGTGAAGGCACTTGCCTGCACATGGCTGACTTCAGGATCCCCGAGCGACTCCCAGAGTGGTTCCTGAGCACTAAAACAGGGGCAGCCCTCAGCCAAAACAGAGAGACAGTGCCAGAGTGACCCTTGGGATCCCAGTTCTGGATGGGCCTGAGGGGAACTGAGCCAGCCTCGTGGGTGGAGCCCAATGTGGGCGGAGACAGAAATGTGGGCGGGGCTTAATGTGGGCGGGGCCTTTCTGTGCACGTAGAACCTTAGACCCAGGTTTCCTAGAGAAGGGTTGCACCTCATCTGCCAGTTCTGGGAAGTTCGGTGTGCTCTGACCACAAGTGACCCCAAGCGTCTGGCCCAGGTCCTAGGTATACCTGGTTTGGGAGCACCACCTTCCCCCAGCACAAGCTGCCGTGGAGCCTCTCCGGCACCCCTCCTTCAGCTTAGAAATGGGGCTCCCCCTCTCTGCCTTCCTTCTCTGTGAATGGATTGGATGGTAGGTCTGCTACTGTCAGGACCAAATCTGAGAGAGACGGAAAGTAGTGGGGCTCACAGGACCGTAGCCAAGGCTCAGGAGTGGGAGCAGGCTGGGAATGGTCCAGCATAGCCCTTGGCCCCAGGCTGCTGCCTCTCCCGTTCCTGAACTATTGCTGGGCATGTGTGCCCCTTCCCCAGCCCCTGTGGCTAAGATAGTTTTCTGAGTCTTGTTCTCATTGGCTATTTGCACATGCGCTTAGGAATTGAATGTGCTCATTTAAGTATCTCTAGTGTGACAAACAGGATGATCTCACTGTACAAGGCAATGCAATGTTTGAAAGGGTGAGATGCCTCCGTTTCCTTTGGCTCTGGAGTATAGGGAGAAGGACAGAGAAAGAAAAAAATATTGACCTGAGGGTGGGGGCGAGGAGCTGGGGGAGAAGAGATAGACAGGGAGCAACAGGGAGCAGGGGCCAAGGGGGCCTGAGTACAGTATACAAACCAGTCAACAGCTCTGAAAACAAAAGATCCCAACTTCAACAACCATTGGACTGGAGCGATAGTACAATGAGTAAGGCGCTTGCCATCCCCTATGGTCCCCTGAGCACCGCCAGTAGCTATTCGTGAGTGCAGAGCCAGGAGTAACCCCTGAGCATCTTCAGATGTGGCCCAGAAACAAACAAACAAACAAAAAAACACAATCAAACTTAAAAATGTTCCTGTCAAAGTGGCAGGCTGGTTGGGAGGGACCTGGGGACCCTAGTGGAGGGAAGAAGATGCTGGTGATGGGATGGTACTGGAACATAGTATCTAACACCCAACTATAAATAACTTGGTAAATCATGGTGCTTTAATAGCACTGTAGCACTGTCCTTTTTTAATGTGAGGTTCTGAGAAGAATAAATATCTCCAGTGTCTGGCATAGAGCTGGTTAACACTGAATTGGTGGATGGTCAGATGGATGGATGGACAAGAGGATTGATGGATAGACGGATGGATAGAAAGACAGATGAGGGCTCGAGCTATAGCACAGCGGGTAGGGCATTTGCCTTGCACACGGCTGACACAGGTTCCATTCCCAGCATCCCATATGGTCCCCCAAGCACCGCCACGAGTAATTCCTGAGTGCAGAGCCAGGAGTAACCCCTGTGCAATGCCGGGTGTGACCAAACAAGAAAAAAAATGGATAATTGGATGTGTGGACAAAGGATGGATGGAAGGATGAATGAATGGATGGAGAGATGGACAAAAAATGGAGAGGGAGATAGTTGAATAGTTGATGGATGGATGGACAGGTGATGGATGGAAGAATGGGTTGTTGATGGGTGGATGGACAGACAGACAATGGACACATGAGCAGTAGACTGGAAGGATGTGTGAATGGGGATGGTAGGGTGAACAGGTGCCAGAGAAACCAGGAGAATGTCTGGTGCATGACTGAGTAGACAATGATCCAAAGGATGAATGCGGAGACTGGTAAGCTGGTAAACTGAGAGGTGCAGAGGAGTATGGGATTTGAGGAGTGAAACTGTTCATTCACAACAAAACCAGAGTAGCTGTTCTGAGGCAGGACCAATAGCTGGGTAAGCTGCCGTGAGAGCCTCCGTGGAAGTAAAGGAGCAAGAAGAGTGACACAGGTTGATTGAACAGGGGCCCAGAGTGGGGGCGGGTTGAAGGACTGGCATTCACAGGACACTGACTCCTGCCTGCTCTACCCCCATCCTCTGGAAGGTGAACAGCAGGGGCTGTGCCTGGCACCCACAGAGAAAGGCCAGGATAAAGAATTCACAAACACTCTGGGTCTTATTTGTTTTAAGTATACACACACACACACACACACACACACACACACACACACACACACAAAGTCACAGTCACCCGCACACAAAATAAACTTTGACTCCACTTGCAACTCTGTTTGGAGAGCAGAGCAGGGCAGCTTTGGGGACGGGTGAACTGGAGGTGTACCGTGCAGGGCTGGGTTTGGGGGCCTTGGCAGGAATGCGCCCTCCCCACGGGGGGTGCTAAAATGTGCCCCAGACGAAAAACACATGGCAGCAGGGGCTGTCAGCGTGCCTGCAGCTCTGCTGGAGAGGCCTTTTTCGGAAAGAGAGGTCAGAGGGAACTCTCCCCCTTCTCATAAATTCTGGAGAAAATAACCAGGCCTGTCTCCCACACACATGGGTCTGATTATCTGGGGACCTTGGGACCTCCCCCAGGTTAGACATATGCCAAGTGGTTCCCCAGGACTGCTTCGAGGAAGACCACTCACATTACTCTCGGCCTGGCTCTTACCATGAGGGAGTCCCCACTCACTGAACTCGGCCCTCCAATTTCAGTCCTGTTTCACTGCAGTCAGCCTGAGTCTGGGACAACTTGCGGGCCAAGGGGGATGGGAACACGGTTCCTGGTTGGGGCAGTAGGTGAAGGGGTCCTCTTAATCTAGGCTGGCTGGTAGGCTCAGAGTTCCATCTAGTGCATTAACCTAGTGCGTCCATCAAGTGACTGTCCCTTAACATAGAGTGGGCAACCCAGGAAGGCTTCCCAGAGGAGGATGCATGTCTTCAGACAGAATTGTTTTGTTTTGTTTTTTGGTTTTGGGGCCATACCTGATAATACTCAGGGCTTACAACTGGCTCTGCACTCAGGAATCACTCCTGTGGGCCTCAGGATCATATGGGATGCGGGTGAGAACCCAGGTCGACTGCGCTCAAGGCAAGAACTGCTGTGCTAACTCTCCAGCCCCATCTGGTCAGTTTTGAAAGATGTTTTAGAAACTTTACTGCATAGCATGGAAATATGTGAGCGATGCCCTTCAGGGCCCTGAGCCTTCTGATCAGGTGACCTGAGCCGTTGCTATTATATTTCCTACCCTGTAGCCTGTAGCCAACTGGCCCCTCCCTATGCAAATGAGGGTTTGCTGCGCTGTCCAATCAGGTTGTGTATGTAAATAGCATCACTCTGGTGTTGCTGAGGTGGACCCTGGGTAGTCCCGGGTATGGAACTGGGGGATTGTCCAGGGTTGAACTCGGGGCAGCAAGCCCACTGTCCTATCCCTCCAGCCCCTTTCCTTAATATTTTTTATAGCTTATGCTTTTAGGTTTTCTTTTTGGCTTCAGTGTCCTGATCTCAATCCCCAGTCCACAAGGCTGGCAATAAATTCCTTCTTTTTGCGGGGTGGCAGGGTGTTTAGGCTGCACCCAGCGATGCTCAGGGCTGGCTTCTAGCAGGACTTGAGAACCCTTGTGGTGCTGGGGACGTGCAAGGCAAGCACATAATCATGAGCAATGTCCTCAGCCCCCAGGCAGTTTACTCTATCTCCACTCCTGGACCCATACAGGTTTGGGGCTGAACCATCCAAATGATGTCGTTTCTGTCTCTTTCATCCAGAGCCCTCTGACGTTCCCCTCCGGGGCTCCTAACTCCTGATCGTTGGGGACTCAGCGGAATTGTCCAGTGGATTTTGAGGTGAACAGGAAGGACCTGAGCTTGTTTAAAAAAATGTTGGGGGGGCAGAAAAATAGTACAATGGGCAGGTTGCTTGCCTTGCGTGCAGATGACCTGGGTTTGATCCCCAGGTACCCCATAGGGTTCCACAAGCCAACTAGAAGTGATCCCTGAGCACAGAGTCAGGAGTAAACTCTAAACACTTCCGGGTGTGGAGCAAGAAGAAATGTAAGAGTTTATAGGTGTTCATTTCTGTAGAGTGATACTAGATATGAAATGAATAAGTGCACAGTTGATTGAATAACTGAATTGGTGCCAGAGAGAGAGGTATGTGGGGAGGGACAGGGGCGCCAGGCTGCGGGTGCGGGCAGGTGTGGGGGCTGGAGAGGCCATCTGTGTCCACTGTCCACTGACTGGTATGAAGAGTATCCCCTTGTTTCCCATCTAGGTCCCCCTGGACGGCGCGGTAAGCCCGGGAGAAGAGGCGACGCTGGTGAGTTCCCAATTTTCCTATTTCCTAAACTGAAACAAGAGTTACTGTCACCCCAACCCCAGCCGCCTCACTGCACCACGTGAACCAAGCCGAGGGGCCTGCCCTTCAGACCCTGCCTCTACCAACTGCCCCCCGCCAGCCCTGACCCCACCCACCTACCCAATCTCGTTAGTTTCTTTAGGTTTCCCACGCGGTAAATAGAGGGTGAATCCACTAGCCCCAGCGGGTTCTTAGTTTCTTTCCAGGCTCCCTGCAGCCCAGTTGACCCCTGGAATTCAGCCGGTCCCCCAGCCAGGCCTGACCACCCTGCGCAGAGCCGCAGGCAGGGGCTCCACATAGGTGCGCACCCCGCACATCTGCTCGCCACGCCCCACGCACACCCACTGACCATGCTCGGCCACCTTCTACCCTGCACGCACCCTGCCAGCGGCTGGCCCTGCCCGCCCCAGGAACCTCCTGCGTGCACCCCTGTACCTTACTCTTGGGCCCCTGTGCTCACCCACCCATGCACCGCCCCTCTGCCCGCCCCGCCCCATTTGCTAGCCACGCCCACACCCGCCCGCCCTCTCGTTAGCCCCGCCCACACACCTGCCCCGCCCCCTGCTCATCCTTTCCTGTTGACCCAGCCCCTGCTCACCCCGCCCCCAGATAGCCCTACCCACGCACCCTCCCAGCTCCTAGCTCATCCCAGCCCTGTCTTTGCGAGCCCCTCTGCTCACCCCGTCCCAGCACCTGGCCCACCCCTTTGCTCATCCCAGTCCTGTGCTCGCCTCACCCCTGCACTAGCTGTCCCTCTGCTCCAGTCCCTCACCCACTGCTCTCCCTACCCCACCCTTCTGCGGGCCCTGTGCTCACCGCGCCCTCTGGGGCCGGACGTTATCCTCTCATCCCTGCGTTCTGCCCCTCCCCTTGAGACTTTCCTGTGCCCGCACCTGGCCTGCGCCCTCAGCACTCAGCCTTGCCTTCCCTGTATCCCCCTCACTCTGATTTCTTCGGTGTCCACATCCTGGCGTCTGTTCGAAGGTACTGCTTACGAACGAGAGAGCGCAGGGGTGAAGAGACTTGGCCAAGCGATAGTACAGCGGGCAAGCTGCTTTCCTTGCTTGCGGCCAACTGGGGCCCGGTGTCTGGCATCCCGTAGGGTCCCCTGAGCACTGCCAGGAGTAATATCTGAGTACAGGGCCAAGAGTTCCCCCAAAGCATTGTTGGGTATGACCCCAAAACCAAAACAAGTTAACTAAAAAAAAATAAGGATGACTTGGCTGACCCAAGTTACACCCCTAGAACCAGGAATCCTCAGAACCTCCCCAGGAACAGATCCCTGAGTATAGCGCCAGGAGTCATCTCTGAGCACCATGGAATGTGTCCCTCTCCCCCCTCCCAAAGAAAATCAGGAACAGAGCAGCTGCTTAATGAATGCAAATAAAAACACACGCACACAGCCCCAGGGGGAACTCCAGGAGGGCACTAGCCAGAGAAGTCCCCCAGAGCCACCAGCCTGAACTCCCGGGGCCACTGGCCTGGAACCTGGGCAGGACCTCTCTGACCTCGACTTGTCTTCAGGCACTGATGTGGGTGGCTTCCATCCCTCTGGCCCCCCAACCCCCTGCCACCTCCCACCTCCTCGACTCTTCTGCCAGGCTGTGGGGGTGTTACCTCACCCTTTTGCAAGCCCTCCAGATAAACCCCTTCTGCTTATCCTTTGCTCCCACCTTCTTTCTGGATTCAGTGTGTTTCAGCGCCGGGGCTGACTGCCTGCCCCGCACACTTCACCAGCCGTCCTGTTTCCAATCTTACAAGTTCGGTTATTGTGCCCCTTACGATGTCTCCCTGACTCAGCCTCTGCAGGCCCCTGGAGCTGACGGTGGCAGAGGAACCTCGGGCTCAGGGCTGGAATCATCATGTAGAGTCTCCTGGCCTGAGCGATAGTCCAGCAGGGAGGGCTTGCCTTGCTTGCACCCGACCCTGGTTCGATCTCTGGCATCCCATAAGGTTCTTAAAGCATCACCAGGAGTGATCCTTGAGTGCAAAAAGTATCCCCTGGAATCACCAAGTATAGCCATAAACAAAAACAAAAAAGTGAGTCTCCTTAGGATTATAATTGCAAGTTATAGCAGCTAAATTTGAAAACCCAGGAAAGACCCTGGAAAGATTGAACAGCTGGTAGGACACTTGTCTTGCATGCAGCTGGTCCGAGTTCAATGCCTAGTATCCCGTCAGGTCCTCTATGCACCACCAAGAGTGATTCCTGGGTGCAGAGTCAGAAGGAACCCCTGAGCACCACTGGGTGTGACCCAGAAGCCCCCAAAATTATTTAAAATAAATACCAGGATTCCCTGGCATCCTGCATACCCCTGAGGCTTCTGAGACTGCTCAAGGCTGGGGGTATCGTTAGCACCAAAGTGGATTTTCCTGTGCTGGTGGGTTCTTGGGAATTGTATGAAAAATTTATATATAAAATTCGGAAGACTGAAAGTTAGAGTTTATCATACAGAAAAAGTCGATGGGTCCAGTTTCCATGCCCAGATAGCCAGGCCTGCCTTCATCCAAGAGCAATGTCACCGGTCTTACCCCTCACGCAGACCTGCCCCATGAGTGACGTCCCCATCTGTTCCCACGTAGTCTCCTTATCTCCCGCCAGCGATGGCCAGGTCCAGCCCCTGTGTCACTCTTCCTCACTTTCTGCAGTCTCTGGCCACAGCCATGTGTGCGTGGGTGTGATCCCTGTGCTCTGTGTCTGTCGCTGGGGCTCAGCTGTGCCTTAACAGTTCCTGTCACCCTGTCCCAGCTATCCTAGTCTCTGGCCACAGCTACATGCATGTGGGTGGGACTCCGCACCTGGTCACTACCTGGGTGTCCCAGCCCTGCCTGGATCCCACCCCTGAGCGGGCCACCTGGACTGGGCCATGGGTCTGGGCACTCGGCCTTACCTGGCTCTGGAGGTCAGGGAAGAGGAGAGAATCCAGAGATGCTGAGAGAGAGAGAGAGAGAGAGAGAGAGAGAGAGAGAGAGAGAGAGAGAGAGAGAGAGAGAGAGAGAGATGCCATACCCCACCCCCAGCCATCCCATTATCTACTCTGATGGGCTACCTGCTCCATGGTAGGATGGGGTGGTCCTGCAGGTCTC
>JAOXYA010006298.1:0-14295 GCA_028565675.1 Sorex palustris | reverse complement strand
GATGCACAGGGATTACTCCTGGCTCTGCACTCAGGAATTACCCCTGGCAGTGCTCAGGGGACCATATGGGATGCTGGGAATGAAACCCGGGTTGGCCGCATGCAAGGCAAACACCCTACCCGCTGTGCTATTGCTCCTGGCCCCTTTCTCACTGTTTTTACTGAAGCTGTACTGATGTTTGAAATCAGAGGATTGAGCATTTATGGGGCACCCACGGGCTGCTGTGGGGACAGCCCATTGGTCGACTCTGGGAGACATAAGCTGTGACCATTTCCCTGCAAGTGAGGTTCCCACGCTGCAGAGCTCTGATCTCAGGTGTGTCTTGGTGGCTGCACCCCATCTCCTTTTCTGGGTTCCTGATTTCCAACTGCACCGACCACACCGCAATGGAAACGTGAACACTGTCACCAGCACCGGAGGATGGGAGGAGAGCGGCAAGGGCGCAGGTGATGACGTTTGAGAACTGCCTGAATTAGAAAAGGAAGATGGAAACGCTTGTTCATGAACCGGCGCGGAGCTCACACAGTCTCACGCTGGCTTAAAGGGAGGACAAAGGGGACACTGGGCATCTCCGTGTCCTGGGACCCCGCACAAAGCCCTCCCGACTTGGGGCTGAAACCACTTCTCCCGTGAGGTGCTGTGCCTCAGACCGAGGTGCTGGGGTCCCCATTCTCCCCACCTCCTGTCAACGATCTCCTGTGTGGAGCATGGCCGGGACTATGTCCAAATTGACTCTTTTTACCAGGACACCAACTCCCCACCCAGGCAACCCTGCCGGGCACTTGCCTCATCAGAATGGCAGGGGCCCTGTTTCCTAACAGGAGCAGCTCTGAGCTTCCAGGAATTAAGCCTTTCAGCTCATCAGGGAAGGGACACCATCCAACCTGCACCAACAGCCTTGAGGAAGTTCCCCAATGCCAGCCCCTTGCCACTTCTGTTTTGTAAAGCCCGACCCATTTGCCTGGAACTCAGGCTCCCAAGAAGCTGAGGGTGCCTCTTAGCATCCCGCCCCAGTCCCACATGGCACACTAAATCCCTCTCCACCTGCCCTCTCCCCCCAGAAAGCCACAGAAGACAAGAAGCAGAAGCTGCAGTGCCAGCTGAAGAGGCTGTGCCAGTTCCTGGAGCAGCAGGAGCAGCTCTTTGTGGCCTGGCTGGAGGAACTGGGCCAGGACATCGACCAGCTCCGGGGCGCCTACAGCACCTGTGCACCCAAGGACGCCCTCCTCAAGGAGCAGGCTGGGGAGCTGGAGGCCACGCAATGCCAACCCAAGTGGGCATTCATGCAGGTGAGCAGCTGGGCCACTGTGCAGGGCTGCCCTCAGGGCTTGGTGACTTGGGTCTGATTGGGGGCACGACAGGGAGCAGCGCAGCTGACTGTGACACAGAACTTTCTTGCTTTCTCCTAGGACATCAGAGGCACCCAGCACAGGTACAGAGGCCATCCAAGGAGCTGTTCCCACCCCGAACTTGATGCTCCCCCTGCCCTCCTGAACTTCCGGATGGGGGAGGGAAGGGGCGTGTGTGAGGGAAGGGGGAGCAGAGTCGGGCAAACAGGGAGACCCTTCATGAGAGCAGGGCCTCTCCCCTGGGGCGCCCACAAACGCCTGATGCCCTGCCCTGGCAGCCCAGGAGGCCCAAGTGTCAAGGTTGCAAGCAGGGCCAGCACACAGGAGGTGCCCTCCACCCAGCCTGCCGCCCCCCTCCCCATCCTCTGTGGTGAAATAAGCCTGCTGCTTATGGGCTTATGGGCGCTGTTCTCACCACAGGGTGCCTTCATCCCCAGATCACACTCACTTTCCTAAATGGAACCACAAACACTTAAGTCACTACCCCGCTCCCACCACCTCCCCCTTTCTACTTGCCAGAGCTATGACCTTGACAAACCCAGTGACCACAGTTAAATCAGAATTTGTCTTTTTCTACTCCCTTCCATCCTTGTTTACCTTCTGTGCCCCCCAGACTTGTGCTGTGGTCTCCTATAATATCCTGGGGTATAGACAGCCCCCACAACCCTGCTTGAGAATAATCCAGTGTTTGCCCCTCCGCGTCTGTGCCCTCAAGCTCACAGTCCCACAGCTCAGGCCGGAACTCAGGCCTTGCATGCGTCTGAACCAGGGTGGCTCCCTGGCACCACATAGGGCCCCCGAGCATTGCCAGGAGTTAGCCCTGAACACTGGCAGATGTGGCCTAAGAACCAAAACAACCAAGTACCCCACCATATGCCCTAACACACAGCTGTCTGTCAGTTCACTTCCGTGCTCACGTGGGTCCTCTCCGCCTCTGGGTGAGGGCAAAACTCAGGCCTGCTCAGGGTCCGGAGGCACTTTCTTTTGTGAAGCCCAGGCTGGGTGGGCAGAGCAGTGGGGGAGCCGTAACTCCCCCAGTTCCAGCCCTCAGCAGCCCTTTGTCTCCAGAGCTCAGAGTCTGCATGTCCCTGAGCTGTGGGCCGCCTCTCCGGACTTAAAGGAAAAGCTTCCCCAGAAACCTGAATTAATGGAGAAGAGGATGAAGCAGTTCTCAGGTGGGTGGGTGTGAACAGAGGCTGGGCTCGGTCTGACTGTGGTCTGACTCCGCCTTTAGTTTCTCTCTGTTCCGCCTCCTCTAATTCCAACTTGCCTTTTCCTTTCAGAAACCCTGCATTCCGGGATGGAGCCCCTCAGCGGTGAGTATGCTAGTGGCAGCCATGTGCCGTCTGGGGGATTCTGCGACCTTCCCTGTGCTACAGACTTCATTACACAGAACACAGGAAAATACTAGGCACAAGGGTGGAAGCAAGGCCACAGGCGCGGGGCGGGTGTCCTGGCCAGGTCCACGTAGCAGAGCAGTCCCCAAGGAAGTCTTGGCACCTGGAAGGGCCAAGGTCAAAGTCAAGCAGAAAAAAGTCCTGGGCCAGAGCCATAGCACAGCAGGGTGGGCATCTGCCTACCACAGCCAACCTGGTGCCACTCGCAGCATCCCATACAGGCCCCTGCACACCGCCAGGACTAGCCTGAGCAGGGTGCAGAGGGGAAGGGAGGGGAGAGGAGAAAAATAGTCCTGTCCTGTCCTTCCTTGCTGTGGGGGCCCTGGCGCAGTTGGCCCCTCTGGCTACAAACATTAAGAATTTCCCCATCCCCTTTGTCTTTGCCATCCCAGAACTGACTGGAGCTTAGGACAAGCCGGTAGGTGCCCTGCTAGAGGCAAGAGCACTTGGTCCGCCAGGTCTCTGTGGGCTGCCCATGTTTCCTGGAGCAAGGAGAGCCCCAGGGAATGGTGGCTGTGGACCCCCAGTGACACGTGCTCATTCTCTCTGCAGCTGACATGACTCTGGACATAGAAACTGCCCTCCCCAACCTCACCCTCTCAGATGGCCTCAGGAGTGCGATGCTGGGCCAGAAGGGGAACCTTCTGCCTGCCCACACAGAAAGGTCGGACGCTTGCATCATCGCCCAGCACTCCCCCAGCTCCTCCGGCTGCCATTACTGGGACATGGGAAGTGGGAGACAAGACCAGGCAGGCGCAAGGGCTCTGCCAGGCCTCCACAAGTGGGAAGGCTAGCCTGGCAGTCCCCAGAGAACGGCACCCTTTGGGTGCTGGTGAGGAGGCAAGAGGAGCATCAGCACCCCCACCCATGAAGCAGGGAGCAGGTGTTGGGCATCTTTCTGGACTATACAGCTTTTCCTTTCACAGTGTGATTGGCCAATTCCACATCGACACACTCACTGGCTTCTCTTCCTCTGAGTCCCTTCATCCTGTCTTCAGCCCCAGGTGGTCCGATTGAGGCAAGAACATGGATTCTCTGACCATCCATCCAGTCGGTGGCTGGGGACCCCGCTGAATACTGCAGGGCTCCGTGCTCTTGGCGTTGTACCTTGACATGACTGAGCTCTGCTGCAAAACAGGAGGAGCTACAGAAGCAGGCCAGCTTGAACAACCAAGGTGAAGAGGAGCTAGATTCTAGAGGAAGCGTGTGATGGAGGATTCAGAAATGCTCATGAGAATCAGCAACTTTGGCATTTCAGAGGCAGAGCCATCTTGGCTGTTTTCCCTCAGACCCCCACCCCAGATGGACCCCTAAGCCTCTCCTTTCTGGGGCTTTCATATCTGGATTAATAAACTGAGGTTCCAGGAAGCACTGGCTGGGGCTCATGGCTGGAGCAATGAGAAAATGCACCGAGACTGGTCACTCGCTGTGAGATCCCATTTCCCCATTACCCCACAGACGAGCTGGGGCTGCCAGACATATTCCAGTGAGACTATTCTGCCTTCATCTGTCTACAGGCTGGCCTGTCGAATATCAGGCACTCTCGCTCACACACTATTTAAAGAGATCTTCAGAGAAAGGAAGTAAAAGAAGAAAACTCGATTGAAGATTAAACCCCAAGACCCCCCACCCTAACTTCTCTTTCCATTTTCACTAGCGCCAAAAAAGTCAAATTCTCCAAGGTTCTAACCAGAAACAATTTGTGTTTTCTTTTTGCTTGTTAGTTTTGTTCTTTTTTTTGCTCAGAGGTTATGCCCGGCTCTGCACTCAGAAATTACTCATGGCAGGATGAGGACTGTAGAGGGTGTTAGGGATCGAATCTGGGTCAGCCGCATGCAAAGCAAGCATGCTCCCTTTGTGCTGTGGCTCAGGTACCAAGCTGTGTGTTCTTCATGGAGTCCCACTGTACTGGCATAACCCATAAGTGTCACAGTGAGGCTGTGCCCCGACGCTACTAACTCCCACAGCCTTTCCCTGAATGGCCTGGCCATATTTCCTACTGCCTTCCCAAACACATATTTTCTCAATTATTCTACAATGTCCAGAATGAAATCTATCTATTTATCTAATATCACCTGCTACAGCCCATATGATCCCTCATGAGATGTTTTATGCCAAAAGTAATGTCTGTCATTTTAAAACTGTTGCTTATCTAACAACAATGTAATGGAATTTCACTTTTTTAAGGCCATACTCAACTTTTAGACAGGGTTTACTCCTGAAGGGCTTGGGGGACCATATGGGGTGCTGGGGTTCAAACCTAGGTCTGCCTCATGCAAAGCACACACCTTACCCCTGTACTATCTCTCTGGCCCCTTACACCTACGTATTTTAACTTACTCGATTTCACTGTGAGCCTGTGAAACTTTCCAAAATTCTGTTACTTTGCTTCATTCCACAGAACTTCACTGTACTGTGTGGCACAGTGAAACCAAGCTCCCCAGCTGCTGTGGTGTTACTTCATAAACACTACAGGGAGTAAACATTTCTTTCTGTTAGATATGAATTTACCTGTCCAGTGCCAATTTTATTGATATTGATTCTAATGCAGTAACAGTCACCCTTCTACAGTATATAATTTTGTGATTTTTAGTATGTTTCAATAAATGAAAACACCAACATTAATTCCAGAGACCTTCATCACCCCTAAACAAACTACCTCCCTATTAGCTGTCACTGCCCTTTCTCTCCTCCCTCCAGTCACTAGCAAACAATAATAAACTTCCATGTCTTTGCATTTGTCTAATCCAGACATTACACGAAGCAGAGCCACACAGCAAGGGTCTTTTGGGACTGGCTTCTTAGTTTTTTGATGCTCTAAAGGTTCCTCTACATCACGTCAAGAGTTACTACTGAGGGGCAGGACGGGTAGTACAGTGGGTAGGGCGCTTGCCTTGCACAAAAGCCAAGCTGGGTTTTATACCCAGCACACCATAAAGAACCCTGAGCTCCACCAGGAGTGATGCCTGGGCAGAGCCAGGAGTAAGGCCTCACTAGGTACAGCCAGGAGTCCCTCCCTCTCCCCCGCAAAAAAAGAGAAGAGTAAGAATTAGTACTGCATTCCTTTTTTACTACTAAACGTTCACTTTATAGATATATTGTCCTATATATAACCATCACTTTGTAATTACCTGGCTGGTTCTGTTTCTTTGTTCTGAAGAATAATGCTGATGTGTGTTCAAGTTTTCATATACATTTATAGTTCTCTTGCGTTTTGGTAGATTATACAGTAATCACATTTTTTTTTTTTTGCTTTTTGGGTCTCACCCAGCGATGTTCTGGGGTTACTCCTGGCTCTGCACTCAGGAATTACTCCTGGTGGTGCTCAAGGGACCATATGGGATGTTGGGAATCGAACCCGGGTCTGCCGGGTGCAAGGCAAACGCCCTACCCGCTGTGCTATCACTCCAGCCCCCTACAGTAATCAATTCTATGTTGACACTTCAAGAACTTTTCCCAAAGTGGCTGGATTGTTTTACATTCCCACCAGCAATATATATCAAGGTTCAATTTCCCCACACTCTCACATATTTGACTCTTACCTATTCTGATTTTTTTTTCTTGAGTTGGGAGATGTTGGACCGCATTTAGAGGTGCTCAGTGCTTGAACCCAGACTGGCAGTATGCCAAGTAGGTGCCTTATTAGCTATACTACCACTTTGGCCTCCGGAATTTTTTTTGTTTTGTTTTGGTGTTTAGGGCTTAAACACTTGCGGTGTTTAGGGCTTAAACCTGCTCCCAGCTCAGGGGTCACTCCTGGAGAATTCTGGGGACTATGTAGAGTGCCCAGGAGGAACCTGTGTCTGTGTGTGCAAGGCAAGCATCTTATCAGCTGTATTATCATTCTAGCCCCCTCTCTATTTTTTAAGCGTAGGAGCTATTTATTAATTCTGATGTCCGGAAGTCTGAGTGCCACACAGTTTTGACACTGGTTTCTCTATAACGTCAGCCTTGACGAGTTAATTAGCTATGAATCACATAGTACTAAAACAGAAAAGCACTCATTTATACTTGTATTTTTGCTATTCTGCTGGTGTTACACAGAGGTTTGCAGCGACTATGCTTATCTCAAGCCTGGATCAGCGCCACACAACAGAAACTGTAGAGTACAGGTACAATACTGAGAAAGGAACTTAGTATCACACCAAGTTCGAAGGACTAGAAATTGGTAGAAAACGGCATCCGTGCAGAAGTTTGCAGGAGGGGCAAGAGGAGATGGACGGGCTCTGATCGCTGACGGAAACGGCGCAGGGTTGGGCCCGGACTTGCAGCAGCTTCGGGGCCCTATCCATTCCGCAGTCCTTTGACGGACGCGGAACGTCACGAAGGAAACCGCGAAGGACCAGTGCAGAGCCTGAGAAGCACCCCTACAACCACTTCCGGTCAGAGAAGCACCCACGTCCGGTGAGGGACGCACCCACTTCTGGTAGTTTCGGCGAGGGGGCAGGGCGTCCCGCCACTCCCAGAGGCCTCCCATTGGCTGTCTGAAATCAAACTACATTTCCCAGCAGGCGCTGGAGCTGGTCAGCCTGTACCTGGAGCGGCGCCAGCCCGTCAGGGGCGCGGGGAGTAGCCTCCGGGTTGTCGTCCTTTTCGCAGAGCCACGGAGAGCGTGGCTGCCGACAACCCAGCCTCCCGCCGGCCTCGCTCCCACCGCCCCGAGGAACTCCGTCAGGCGGCCGCGAGCCTCTGCTTCCCCGGGGCCGACCGCGGGCTCCGACCGGGGAGACCAGGCTTCGCACCGGAAACCCAGGCTGGATGTGACGTCGCGGCAGCCCGGCGCCCGACTCCCAGCAGGCACCGCGCCCTCGCCGGTCTCTTCAACTGACGGCGGCACTCTCCAATGGTCGCGCGGAGCCCGTGAGGACACTCCGAAGGGCGAGAGGGAGAGTTCGGCCCCACGCGCCGCTTTCTGGCGCTCGGGCTCCCCGACAGCGCCGAACGCCGGTGGCCCCGAGAGGTGAGGCGCCCCGCGGGCTGGCTCCCGGCCGAGGCGGGCGGTGGAGAGCGGAACGTGGGCCGCCGCCGGCGCGACCACAAGCCGGGCGCTGCGGAGAAGGTGCCCGGGGGCAGCGGCGGCGGCCCCAGGTGATCCCTGCCGCCCTCACGGGGCTGCGGGGGCGGACAGGAACACGCCCGTAGGTGCCGGTCGCGCAGCCCCGGCAGAGCGAGCCGAGCGCTCGTTTGGTAGCGGACTCCACATCGGGGGTCTTCGCGCCCCCTTCGCCCAGCTCGGGCCCCCTGGGAAACAGGAAGTGGAGTTTGCACTTCCAGCTTCCTTGGCCCGCCGCCGGCCTCGACCCTCTTTAATCTGGGCTTGCCGTCTCGACGGTTTCCTTTATGTCCCTTTGCGACCTTCCGTGTCAGCCGTACGTTCCCTACCCGTTATAGTGTATTATCTCACCTGTCCGATATAGCGCCACTACCCGAGCCCCGTCCTCGAGATCACGCGAGTCCGATCTTGCGAGTGACCAAGGTTTCTCTCCTACAGCCTGGCAAACGGATTCCATAAGAGCTGGCCCTTTAAAATCAGTAGAAACAAGTGTGGTTGTATGACAGAATGGCTGCAAAAGTGGTCCCTCTGCCCCCAAAGCCGGAACATTCCTTCATACTGAGCGTGCCCCCAAACTCCAAGCTGGGCCAGGACCTACTCCGAGATGCTACTGGTGGACCCAAGACCATACACCAGCTTGTCTTGGAGCACTTCCTCACTTCCCTGCCTAAGCCAGGATTGTTCCAGCCCAGTGGGAAAGCCAAGGACGCTGTAGTTGTGAAGGATGTGAACTCAGACGGTCAGAACAGAGGTAAGAAGCACAAGCTGTTTAGCTGAAAGAGAAGGGGATGGTACTGAAGCCCAATAAAGGCTTCCATGTCAGTAACGAGTTAGAAGTATGGTAGATATTTGAATGCATCAACATGTTGGAGAAAGGAAGTGGGGAGTTTTTGTTGTTTTGGTTTGGTTTTGAACCACACCCACCTGTGATTAGGTCTTACTCCTGACTCTGTGCTCAGGGATCACTCCTAGCAGTGTTCAGGGAACCATATGGGGTGCCAGGGATTAAACCCAGGTCAGCAAGATGCAAGACAGGCACCTGCTGTGTGTCTCTCTGGCCCTGGGAAGTGTTTTTGTGTTGGTGTATTTTGAGTATGTGTAAAGCCAGAGAATAACACCTCCAGTCTCCTTTATTGAACCTTTATGGGAATTTTCAAGAGTGCTCAGAGCAATCTTTGTTGTTGTTGTTGTTCATACTGAGGGAACCCCATGTATGTTCAAGATCCTGAAGTTTATTGCATGGTGACTGACTGCTCACAGAAACAGCTAAAGACTTGTTATGTTTCCTGAAAACGAAAGTACAGCCAGGCTTCAAGGTGTGGGTAGAGTTTACAAGTCACTGACTTATCCATTAACTCCAGCTTCCTCTGTCCTCAGTGCAACCTCACCCATTAGTGAAACTTCTTCCCAGAGAAGGAACACAACAGAAACAGGACAGAGTGCCTCCTCTGTGTCTGAAAGCTGAGTCTGAGGTGGGTTTCCTCTTCCCTTTCACTGTTAGACTGCATCATGTTCTACCCTTGACGTTCTTCTCATTCTGCCAGACCATGGATGGGAGCACACTCTTGAGATTCAGTAAGAAGAGTAGCCTGGGAGCCGGAGAAAGAGTGGGGAAAAGGTGATGGTTCAGCGGTAGGGCGCTTGCCTTGCCAACCCAAGATTGATTCCTAGCACCCCGTTTGTTTCCCCGAGCCTTCCAGGAAGGAACCCCTGAGTGCAGAGTCAGGAGTAAGTTCTGAACACAGCCAGGTGTGGCCCCCAAACAAAAGAAGAGCAACATTATCTTTTTGTTTTAAGTGTGTACACCCAGTGGTGCTTGGGGATTACCCTTGGCTCTGTGCTCAGGGTCACTCCTAGTGGGATTCGGAGGAACGTTTGTGATGCCTCGGATTGAACCTAGGTCAGATGCATGCGAGGCGAGCTCCCTGTCCATTGCACTTAGCACACCAACCTCACAGCAGCCTTCTTCTTTGCTACCTCCAGGGGTTTTGTCTTCTGCTTCCTCTCAGAGCTGTTTTTCCCGTCGGTACTGCATTATCTTCCTCTCCCTGATGTTTGGGTCTTAGACTTCCTTTCCATGAGGATGTCATGGATATTCTGTTACTAAGGGAAGGGGACCTGTGCTCTTTCAGGGGCTAGCAGTCTTGGAGGATTTGAATGTATTTCATTCCCAAGAAGAATGTGTGAGCCTGGATTCTGCTCATCAGCCCACCGCAGAGAAGGAAGAAGAAAATGTGGGGGAGATGATGTTACTGGGTAAGAAATCTAGTCCCTTGCGTGTTCAGGTTGAAAGCTATGAGAAATACCTTCTGTTCTACTTTATCTCACTCTTTTTTTCTTTTTGGTGGGTGGCACAATTGGCAGTGTTCAGGGCTTACTCTCAGCACAGTGCTTGGAGGAACCGTGCAGTACCAGGGATCAAACCTGGAACTCCCCATAGCCCTTTGAGCTACTTCTCAGTCCCATCTCAGACTCTTAAGAAACATTCTACCAGCTAAACGCATGGGCACACATGTGTTTTTATTATTTTTTATTATTACTGTGGTAGAGCCGGCTTCAGTTGTAGATGGTCATTTCCCTAGTATTTCAAGAGTTTCTCTTAGGAGGTCCTGTGTTTGAGGTATTAGCAAGAAGACACAGGCAGACTGTTTCCAAATCCATTTCATGGGCCCAGTGTTATTCTCATGACAGGTATGTCTTAATTCATGTATGTATTCCATCACTGTCACTGTCCTCCCATTGTTCATCGATTTGCTCGAGCAGACCCAGTAACATTGTGAGACTTGTTACTGTGTTTGGCATATCTAATACATCACAGGTAGCTTGCCAGGCTTTGCTGTGCAGGCGAGATACTTTCGGTAGCTTGCTGGACTCTCTGAGGGGGCGGAGGAATTGAACTTGGGTCAGCTGTGTTGGCTGTGTGCAAGGCAAACACTCCCTGCTGTGCTATCGACTCTTTTTTTTTTTTCTTTCTTCTTGTGGTGCCAGGGATTTACCCAGGAGAAACAAGTGTTCGACTACCATTGAGCCACATCCCTGTCCCCAGTCTCGTTTTTTTAGGCATCTCTCCTAGTGATCATGGGGGCCACCCAACTACTCACAGCTTGCTCAGGAGGTCATGCAGTAGCATTAATGTACCTTTAGCCTTTTGAGCTATCTCACTAGCTCCCAGGGGTTTGATTTTGTTATAATATTCAGTGGCTGTGAAGTCTACTAATACAACACGTAAAAATATACCCTACTCTTGGAGTACCTAAAAAGCACTATGTGCTTTTATAATAGGCACTGCTTTAAATACTTTGGATTTATTATGTTATGTAAGTATAAGAATTGTTACTATTATACAGATAATAGAACTAAAGCAGAGAAAAGTTAAGAAATTTGCTGAAGTTGGGCGCCTGAGAGATATTACAGTGGGTAGGGTGTTTGCCTTGCACAGGGCCGACCTGGGTTTGACCCTCAGCACCACATATGGTCCCTCGAGCCCTGTCAAGCCTGTCCCTGAGTACAGAGCAGTGTAAGCCCTGAGCACCATGGAATGTAGCCCAAAACAAAACAAAATTGCAAATACCTGAAAACTTACAGTGAACCTGGTTAACAGGGCACTGTTATAAATACTACTTAAGTTTTTCTCAGTCAGCCCTGAATTCTAAATTTATCATCCAGAGTTAATATTCAGTACAATTTATAAGACTTACTTCTCCTCTTCATAAGTTTCCAATTTGGTTTGTAAGACAAGTTACTCATATATGATTGAAACCCAAATATGAATAATTTTGTAACCATATATATCACTGTGATTTAATTTAAAAAATTAAGAGACAAGTTACTAACATAAAAAGGTGAGCAGGGGACTGGAGAGATAGCACTGTGGGAAGGATGCTTACTGACTTCCATCCCCAGCATTCCATATGGTCCCTTACGTACCGCCAGGAGTTATTCCTGAGTGCAGAGCCAGGAGTAACCCCTGAACATTGCCAAGTCTAGCCGCCTGCCCAATAAAAGTGAGCAGGGTGAAAGTAGTAATAAATACATTTGCTTAATAGCATTCTTCGGTGGGGAGGGGAGGGCATCCCTGGTGGTCCTCAGAACTTACTCCTGGCTCTGCTCAGAGATTATTCCTGGCAGGGCTCTGGGAACAGCATGGTGTGCTGGGAATTGCACCCAGATCAGGTGGTCCAAGTCAAGTAGCAGTCTTCTGTGCTGACACCTGTAATAGCATTCTTTTCCTCAACAGCCATCACCATCTGTAATGTGAACCAGTGGGAGTGGACCTCCAAAAAAGTACAAATAAGTATTGTATTAATTGTAAAAACATTTAAGAGAATCCATCTCTCCAAGCACCTTCCACACTGTGCTGTTGTTCCAGGTCTTCCCCGCAAGTCTGAGTCAGTTTCATTCAGGAGAAACAATCTCAGTCTTGCTTGTAGGCTGGAGCAGCAGATAGGGCACTTGCCTTGCAGAGGGCCAACCTGGATTTGATCCCTGGCATACTCTGTGGTCCCGTGAGCCCATGTCCCGTGATGCCTGAGTGCAGGGCCAGGACTAACCCCTGAGCACCGCTGGGTGTGACCCAAAAACAACAGAAAGAAAAAAAGGAAAAAACAAAACGACCTTTCTTCACTTTTGAAAACTAATAGAGCCAGAGCAAACTACAGTGATTGGGTGTTTACCTTGCATGTGTCCAGCCCTATTAATCTCTGGCACCACACGGTCCTCTGAGCAGCACTGGTCTCAGCTCCTGAGCACAGAGCAAGGAGTAACCCCTACACATTGTCAGGCATGGTCCAAATGTTCCTCTCACCCTTTTAAGGAACTAACAGGGGCAGAGATAGTACAGCAGGTAAGGTGCTTGATTTGCACATGGCACCACTCTGGTACAGTCTTTGGCACTCTGCGCTCTGCCAAGAGTGATCCATGAACACAAAGCTAGGCGTAAATCCTAAGCACTGCTAGGTGTGGCCCAAACCCCAAAAATGAAGGGGAAAAAAATAAACTAATAAAGAATAGTATGTCTGGGAGATGTATGAAATCCTGGGGGTAAGTCCCAGTGGGTCCTTTTCCGTGTTTTTAAAAAATTTTTTTGAGTCATTAGCAATATTTTGTTTGAGGTGGGGGCCACATCTGTAGTGCTTAGGAGCTATTCCTGGCTCAGTCAGGCTTCAGGACAGCGCCTGGAGGTTCCCAGGGAACCATACGGTACCAGGGACCAATCTGGGCCTCCATGCAGAACACAAAGAAGGAAATAAGTAAAAGATGAATAGATACTAAAAAAGGGAAGGGGACAAAATACAGTATTTGCGAAGTCTAAAGGAAATGAATATACAGATGTGAGTCTTCGTGTGCCGGGGTCCTGAGTTTGTTTCCTTCCCACACACTGCTGGATGGGACCCTGCTAGAAAGGAGACAGCTGGAGGGGGAATAACACACTGAGAAGCAACAGCATTCTTTCATAATAGGCTTATTGGAAAGGAGAAGGGAAAGCAAAGGAGGTCCCCAACCGGGAAGCAACTTTGGGTAGACCAGGTTCATGTGGAGTTTTGGTTTTGTTTTTGATTTGGGGCCATTGCTGGCGGTGCTCAGGGTACTCCTGACTTTCAGTCCTATATGGGGCTCTGCTATGAATACTAGTTTTTCCTCAGTCAGCTCAGGATTTTAAAGTTATCCAGAGTTAATATTCAGTACAAAGATTCAGGGCTGGAGCGATAGCACAGCGAGTAGGGCGTTTGCCTTGCATGCGGCCAACCCAGGTTCGATTCCCAGCATCCCAAGTGGTCCCCTAAGCACCGCCAGGAGTAATTTCTGAGTGCATGAGCCAGAAGTAACCCCTGTGCATCACTGGGTGTGACTCAAAAAGCAAAAAAAGAAAAAATCCTCAATACAGAGATTCATGGGGCTTATTTCTCCTGTTTATGAGTTTCCAATTTGGTTTGTAAGACAGAGAACCACATGAGGCATTGGGGATTGAACCCAGTTTGGACACATGCAAGGCAGGCATCTTCCCCTCTGTACTATCTGTCTGGCACCAGCACTTGTAAATTAATAAAAAATAATGAAAGCTGTCATTCCAAACAGTTCTGAAATCAGTAAAGTCAGTTTTGTTGGCAAATGTGAAAGATAATGGAGAGACAGCTCTGTGGAAAGAAGCCATGTGAAGACAGCAGTGTTTTCCAAATACAGTTAGAATACACAGTTTTTAAAAAAGTAATGAGTATTCTGGGTAGTCTTACCAATACTAGAATGTCAGAAAACAAATTAGTATACTGAAATCCAAATATATTAGGTATAAAAATAACAGTGGCCACAAGAGAATAAAACTTTATCAAATAGGGAGATATTATAAAGGAAGACTTCGGTATCAATCATCAACAATTGATATACTGATTGATAAACTAGTTTTCATAGTCACAGTCCTCCCGCTGTTCATCGATTTGCTCGAGCGGGCCCAGTAACGTCTCCATCATGAGACTTGTTGTTACTGTGTTTGGCATATCAA
>JAOXYA010006285.1:0-14296 GCA_028565675.1 Sorex palustris | reverse complement strand
CAAGAAATCCAGGCTGTGAAGGGGAGGAGAAGGAACAGAAACACAGCTTTCTAAACTAGTACTGATTCTTTGTAAAGGAGAGAGAGAGAGAGAGAGAGAGAGAGAGAGAGAGAGAGAGAGAGAGAGAGAGAGAGAGAAATAATTAAGTCATTTCCCATCTGATCAGAAATAAAGCATTACTAGTGCTTCTTTAGGCTAATTTCCCGTAAATTATGAATTTGCCACTGCACCCGATAATACAACACCTTTTTATTTTTTATTTTTTAATACAACACCTTTTATATCACTCTGATCTGCTCTGCAGAGCACATTCTGGGAGTGACAGTTGAAATCGTGCCCTTGTTAAGGAGAGAATCTGGATCCCTGGCAACGGAAGATCCTGTACTTCTCCTTTCTCACACTCCCACTTTCCTGCGTGGGACGGTGATCTGGGTAACATTTGAATTGTGTGCTGTTTATTTATTTCCCCCCTTTCCTCGCCACGGTTGCTGTTATTGTTACTGCAATTCCCAGAGGTTGCACACGCGTGATTTTGGTGCTCACACAGGGTGGGTTGCAGTGCGCAGGTCCATGGTTGAGCACCAGCGACTCTAAAAGGGAGTTCTCTGGCTTTGCCTTCCCTGTCTCTCACTCATCCACCTGAAGCTGCTACTCTGTGCCGCTCAGCCTGGGGCTGTGAGTGAGTGAGTGGCTTTTCAGTACAATTCTTCCTAACGCTTGTCCTGATGATTTTACTTTGGGTACTGTGTTTTTGGGCATTTGAAGGGCACACGCAGTGGTGCTCAGGGACCACTGCTGGTCAGAGGACCATATAGGTGCATGGGATCCCGCAAGGCAAATGACTTAACCCCTTATTATCTCTCTGCAGCCCCACATTCCCCCTGCCCCCATTTTTTTTAAAGTTCCTTTTTCTTTGGGTTATAGTAATGTTTACTATGAACATAATAATATTCTAAAGGAAGTAAATGGAGCTTACTCAAAATACATGTGAACAGAAGTTAAAATTCTTTTTCCTTAAGATGTTAATCTGAATAGACAAACTAAAAAAGAAAAACCCCACTATTATCATCGATAGTCTCCATCTTGCCTTGTAAGATGCTTAGATTGGAAATTTTTGAAAGGAATGAGTGAACCATACATTTTTGCCAAAGGTTTTCATGGCTTGTAATTTTTTTTTTCTGTTTTCTTTTGTTGAAAGCATACTTGAAAGGAAATGCTGCTTGGTGGAAGATAATCAAATCCAGGTTCTTGCTTTCCTCTGAATACTTATTCCAGGATAATAGAAGTTAAAATCTGGAAGTGATATTAAAAGATAATTCTATCCATTCCTCACTTTTTATGGATGAGAGAATGGGAAGCCTGGAGAAATGAAACAGTTATCTCAGGGACTCATGATACTTGATTTCAGTCAAAGTTTTATTTTAGTCAAATTTTTATTTTAGTAATTTTTATCTTTTGAAAGAATACCAGATGCTATTTCTATATTGAAATTTCTCGTCTTTCCCCTCTATTTCCTTAGCTATTACTCTATTGAATTTCTCAGGGATCTTGCTGGATTTGCCTCGCAGACCAATCTGAGCAAATAGGAACTCTTGCAACATTTCTAAGATAATATTTGGAGAAGAAGGACCTTTTTGATTTCACTGAGACCTTTAAAAATCAAAGCACAGACTTTTAGGGGCCGGAGCCATAGTTCAGGGGGAGGGTTTGATCCCCAGGACCCCTGTGATCCCTGAGCCCTGCCAGGCGTGACCCTGACAAAGAGCCAGGAGCACTGGTGGGTGTGGTCCCCAAACAAAACAAAGAGCACAGACTTTTGAAAAGGTGGCTTATTATTATTGTGCAATAAAGTTCATTCAGAATCCTTTTTTGTTTTATTTGGTGTCACACTCAGTGGTGCTCAGGGATCACTACTGATGAGCTTGTAGGACCATATGGAGTGTTGAAGATCCTATCTGGGTAGGCTGCATACAAGACAAGTGCCCTAACCACTCTACTACCACTCCAGCCCTCATTCTGCGTCATAACTCTCTCTCAGACTGGTAACAGTGTTTGATCTTTGAGCATGTGATGTTTGTAGCTCACAGAGAAATCAAATTAAACTGACCTTATTACTCTGGAAAATAAAAAGAACCTTCAAATATGTGATCCTGTGGCTTTATTGAAGCTATAAAGAAGTTAGGAAGAGATTCCAATGTGTATTTGGCATATAATTTTTGGAAGAGGCAAGAGTTTTAAAGTGTTTTCTGTTGAAGGAATTTGGACTTGATTTATTTGCTGATCCTAGACTGTTTTAAAATTTTTTGTTCCTTTAATGCCCTGCCACAGAGGCAGGATGGGATGGGGAGGATGGGAAGGGTGGGAGGGTTACTGGGATCATTGGGGGTGGAGAATGGGCACTGGTGGAGGGATGGGCACTCGATCATTGTATAATTGCAACCCAGGCACAAAAACTTGTAAGGTCAACAACTGTACCTCACGGTGTTTCACTAATAAAAAATAAATTAAAAAAATGTTATGCCCTTGAAAAAAAATAAATAAAATTTTTTGTTCTCTTTTGAACCATTTCGAATTCTTGTTGAAGGTATGTGATAGGGGCTGGAGAGATAGCTCAGCGGCCTTAGAACATGCTTTGCATGCAGGAGGCCCAAGCTTGATCCCAAGCCCCGGCCAGAAGGGTTCCACCAGCCCTGAGCAGGACTGCTGCATGGCCCTGAAACAGATCAGCAAACAAACAAAGCATGTGATGACCTCACCTGAGAAGCTGCTTCCCTCCCTCTTGTCCCCATCAGATGTTAAAGAAAAGATGTGTTTTCCTTAAGAATTAGAGCTGACAGTAATTGGCTACTTACTGAGAAGCATTCAGTACACTAAGGTTTTTTTTTTACCATGTATTTTAAAATTTAATTGTCATATATATTTATGGGAGAGACTTCATTTGTATTTTGTAGATTAAATTGAAATAGAACCTTTTCCACACATTCAGCAGTAAAATATGGACCCACAACACAAAGCAGTGAAAATTAGACAGAAAAGTAGGGTCCAGTGTGTCAGTGCTTGAGGTGGAGGGCCTGGCCCATGGGTTCTGGGAGCGGGAGGGGACAGACATCCGAAGCCTCCCCTGGCAGTGCTGGGCGAGTGGGAGTAGAGGAAGGGCAGCAGACTTGGGGTCTCATCCGTGAGAGGCTCGTGTCTGCCACTGGAGTTGTCTTCCCGATCTCTGTGAGACATTTCCCTTCAGAAAATAATTTTTCAGGGTGGGTACTCTGTTCTGGTTGAAAACTCAGAGAAGAAAGGTCTCATCTTGGGTTGGGGATTTTTTTCTTTCTTTCTTTTTTTTTTTTTTGGTCTCCTAATTTTGCCACCCGTTGTATCCATGGTTTTGTGAGCTGTCTCCCATTCAACCATTGTCCTTTCTTTGCCAACAATAGGCTATTAATTATCACCCGAGAAGGGAGAAGGCCGCTCAGTTGGAAGTGGGAGTGAATGGTGGGTACCATGATGGACACACAGGCAACTCCTCTGAGTAACCAAATGGTGATTCAGTTTACATACAAACTGAATTTTATTTGGGGTGCTCGGGGCCATTCCCAGTGAGCCAATGGAACTTGGGGTGCCTGCATCCAAGCATAACGCCCCAGCCACTGCAACAGCAGACAGTGCTGAGGGGTGGTCACTCCCTGCCAAGTTGTGCCACCGGGGGTCCAAGGTGTCTGAAGCCCAGGTGTGCTGGCTGTTGTGCGCATGCACTCTCCCACCTGCACTCTCTACACAACCACCAGAGACAATTCAGGAACACAGTCTGTAAAACAAGGAGCAGAGACGTTAATTTCAAAATCTGCATTTTGCGTTGGAGTAATTACCTGTTTGATAATTCTCCAGGGGACAGTTAGGACTTGGACCTCACGTCCATCTTCAGTTGTTGGAGAATAGTTCCGTGCTTATTAGCGAGCACGGGTATCCTCCTGCTGCTTTTTCGCTTGCATCAGCATGTGACCCAGTTTTAGGTTATTAATTTCATATTAAGGATATTGTCCAGGTTGAAGTGGAAATAGTTTCCTACCCCCCCCCCTTTCTTCGGGTTCTCAAATGAATGACTAAAATGATTCTTTATCATGTTTCACCTTTTCCCACCAGTTTCATCAAGAAAATATAATATTCATATTGTACATACTATTAGCTCTTTTTAATGGCTACTCTTATAAAAATAGTGGTTTAAAAGTTCATTGCCGCACCAGGGGTATGCAATTAACTGGGTGTGGGGAGAGTTCTATTTCTGTGCTTCTCATAGAGCTTTATTTATTTCACAGCCCCAGATGATCACTGTGTAATTAGAAATGTCTCAGTGTTAGTGCTTGCTCCTAGGCTGGTTTCCTATTTTGGCTTTATGCTTTTAGTTAACTATTATTTGAGTTGTTCATTAAAAAAACAACAACAACAAAAAAACAAAAACTGTGACACATGAGTAGATAAAAGTCTGAAGCTGTTGCTAGTAAAAATAAATTGCCTACTTTTCTGAATTTGGGACTTATTCAACCTCTTAGGGTCCAGTCAACCAGAGTTCTAAATATAGCCTGTACATATTTTAGAGAATAAAAATTTATGCTCTTGTAGGACATTCATAATACGGAGTCAGTGTCCTTTTTTTTTTTTTTATAAAAGCGCTTGATAATAGTAAATATTTTAGGCTTTATGGGCCTTATCTTCTACCATTTAAGTATGAAAGTACGCCATATAAATGAATGAACTTGGCTTTCAAACTTTATTTATGGACAGTGAGGTTTGAGTTTAATGTAATTTTCATGTACCATTTAACATTATTTCTTAAATTTAACCCCTGACTGTTTGAAAAGCTAAAAGCCAGGCTCAATGAACTCCGAAGGAGGGAGGCCTGGGGGTGACCCTTGGTACGGCCTGGCGCATCCTCCAAGCACCCAGCAAGGAGTGGCCCCTGTTGGCACCCACCCCCCACCCACCCTCCCTGAGCGAAAGTAGGTGTGCAGAGACAGTACAGGAGATAAAGTGGGTGTGATGTGCCTGTGGCCCACCTGGTTTGATCCCTGTTATCATATACACTCTCAGGAGTGGCTGAGAGACAGCCTGGGAAAAGCCCTGAGCATCCCTAGGGTAGGGCCCAAGTACCCCCCTCCCCTCCCCTCCAAATGAAAGCTGTGAAGAGCTCATGAGCTGCACAGAAGCAGCTTGTGAGCCAGACTTGCCAGGCTCCGTAGAGTTTGCTGGGTGACTTTCCCAAATGCCTTCTATTTGTATTCATTTTTTGATATTTGGGCCACACCTGGCGTGCTCAGGAGCTCCTCTTGATGTTGTGCTTGGGGGGGGGGGTCACCATATGGTGCCAGGGGTTGAGCTAGGGTTGGCCCCATGCAAGGCAAAATCCTCAACCCTAGTACTGTCTCTCAGCCCTACCTTGTTTTAACTCCAGTGCTTGTGTGTGTGTGTGTGTGGGGGGGGTGTCCCAGGCCAATACTGGTGACACTTGGCAGGATGGCTCTGTGGTCAGGCCGGTAGTGCTGTGATGTTCAGGCTTGGTGGTGCTCAGGGCCATGCTGACAGTGCTCAGCGGGGTGGGAGGGGGGCACATGTGGGCGCGCTGGATTGACTTCAGGGTGATTTCATGCACTTCTGACCATAAGACTTTCCCTGAACCCCCCCACCTTTCCTCCCCTCCCCCACCTTTCCTCCCCCCACCCCAGCCCTCCACCTCGCTCCTTTCCCTTTTTTCCTTGGTTCATTCTCTGAAGTCCAGAGATTGCGCCTGCTTAGTTGTCACCTTGGCTGTGAGGCTCATTGGGAGCACGGATGCTGGACACCGGCTCCTCTCCTGCGGTGCTGCCACCCCAGACAGCAGAACCATCTGCACCCCGCTCCCACGGGTGGGAGGCACTAGGATCTGCTCTCATTTGCAGGGTGGCACTTTTAGCTACTGGGTCCTCAGGTCCTTCCCTCCACTCCCCTTCGTCCTCCCCCTCCTCCCTCTCCTTCTCCTTCCTTTTTTTTTTCTTTTTGGGTCACACCTGGCGATAACCAGGGATTACTCCTGTCTCTGCACTCAGGAATTACCCCTGGCGGTGCTCAGGGGACCATACGGGATGCTGGGAATCGAACCCGGGTCAACCGCATGCAAGGCAAACGCCCTACCCGCTGTGCTATCACTCCAGCCCCATCCCCCTTCTCCTTCCTGTTTGAGGGACCCGGTGGTGCTGGGATGAAACCTGGGACCTCCTCCGTGCAGATCACGTCCCTCGCCACCTCCACTTCTTTTAGCATCATTTTGTTTAGCCTGTTTTGCTACTTAATTTTTTCTTTATTGATAATGTGTGAACATTTTAATTAGGAAAATGTTTAATATATTTTACAACTAAATTTGAAGCTAAGGAGGCTGTGTTCTTTTAATATTGACCTCTAACGCGATATGCGTTTATAACACATATTGCTCAGTGTTTGGGAGAATTCACTCAGTATTTGAAGGGCTGTTGCATTCGTTATTACTCTCTTTTGCAGGGAGGAGCCTCCCAGCCCCACTAGAGATTCTCAGAAAAGCTGCTTCATGCAAGGGCCTAAAGAGGCCATGCTGCGCAGGCCTGTGGCTCTCTCCAGCTGTGCTGGGGGCTCTCACGTCTGCGGGGACTCAGGGCTCTCCAGGGCTATACCCAGCCTTGCTCAGGGGACTGTAGGAGTCAGCATTGATCCCGGGTTTGGGGCAGGCTAGGTATGTACCTGAGTGCTGTACAGGTTCCCGACCCCTTTATAAATGATCTTATTGCACTCATTCATTCATATATTGAACATATGTTCCAGTATGGTTCTTTGGATTGATGAGTAGAAACCGTAGGCAAAACTCAGCTCAGTAAGCAGGGGTGAGGGAACAGAGCAAAATGCTCGTGTGTTCTTAGCATCATAATACAGACACTCCCTCATCAGGCTTTTTTTCCTTCATTTTTGGGTAATTAATTATTTTTTATTGAATCACTAGGAGATAAGAGTTGTAAAGTTGCTTGTGATTGGGTTTCAAACAATACAAAATTCAGTATCATTTTTAAATATCTGTTTGACTTTAAAGTTATATCTGACTGTAACTATACTTTATATATTCATATTACTCGATAGACTTCAATGCTTATGCGCAACTCCAGTATTCATAGGTTGAGAAATTGTGTGAATATCTTTTGTGATATTTTTAAACAAAATTGGTCAGTTAACAATAAAGTTAAAGGTTATACTTAGTAGCTATGCAGAAGTAGATAGAAGCTAGACTTCTCGAACGTCCTTGTGTAAGTGACTGTTCATTAAATAGTGGTTAAATGGAAACAGTACTTTTTAGAAGATGATTTCAAAATAAGAAGCATTTGGTGTTTAAGAACAGGCCCAATCTTTTAAATAGGCATTTCTCTACCCATTTTCCAGATGAAAAACAGACAGAATGTCCTAGACTCAGGCAAGTGAGTGAGAGTTAAACTTGAACTGAGCTGTACTAAGGAGCATCCATCCAGCAGTTAGCCAGGCTGCCTCAGATGCTTAGTTGCTGTTACAAGTCTTCACATACATTTTACGATCAAGTAGAACTTTGGTGTTTGTATTTTATAATTACAAAGGACTTGACAGTTTTTTTTTTAAAACACATTTTCTCTCTTGTTTTAGTAAATGACTTCTTCAAAGTGGCATTTCACAAAGGCAAAAAAAAAAAAAGATTGTGCAAAGTGAGCAAAGACTGAGGAAAGAAAATACATAGATTTTCTGGCAAACTAGTCGAAACCAGGGGTTCAGTCAATTCTCTCTCTGCTCCTTTTAGTTCATTTGACAGCGAAAAGTGAACCAAGCTAAATTAAAGTTAAAAGTATAAATGAAGAAGTGTTCCTGGAAGAATTGGAAGAATAAATAATGGTGGAGTTTCTTTCTTGACTCACCAAATATTTTAAGAGTCTGTGCCCTGGGGTACTCAGACGAGTGAGGGGAGTGAACCGTGAGACCAGGATTTACGCAGGAGGCTGCCTGCCTGCATGTAGGTGAAGAGGTTCTCACCCAGTTCATCCCCCTCCCCAGGGGGGACATGGGGACATCTGTGCAGATTTCTCTCCCTTCTAATTTGTAAAAACTATTTAAAAATACATTTCTGGCAACTAAGCAATCTAAAAGGTGTGCACTCTCATTTGTACTCTGTGATCCTCTTTTTCCATTTTTCAGAGTTACAGTTAACAGGTAGATTGCTGATTTGTGCTTTTTTCCCTTAATGCACACGTCAGCATCTTTCCTTCTGTCAAAACTGGGCTTGTTATAAGGGGGGTGAGTTCCCTGGGAGTGGGGCGGGGGTGGCTCTGCCCAGAGCCGACTCTGAGGTCCAGAGTTCTTTGTGACAGCCATCAAGCACTCGGTCCCCACAGCTTGGGGATTAATCCCTAGCATCTGTAGTTTAGGGGCCTAAGGACAGGATGCACCGCAGAGCCTGGCAAGCTCCCCCTGGCATATTCAATATGCCAAAAAGAGTAACAATAACGGGTCTCATTCCCCTGACCCTGAAAGAGCCTCCAATACGTACGGCAGCAGGGCTGGGACGAAAGGAGACATGGCTGGTGCCCACTCGAGTAACTCTATGAACAATAGAATAACAGTGGTACAGTGATACAGTGATACTTTGAAGGACAGGATGGGGTGAGGTTCTGTTCTTTTCAGGAAAAGGAGAGTTTGTCCCAACATCTCTCTGTGGACTCCTTTTCCTTCCTGGCAGAAAAGAATTTTAGGAGAGGGCAGGAAAGCAAAAGCAAGTGGTTTTGTTTGCTTGTTTTGACCACATCTCTGAGCCACATCCTTAGCACCAGTTCCTGCTTTTTTGACCTGAATGTTAACTGTATTTAGTTTTTGGAATAGTCATAAAATTTTCTTTTTTTTTTCCATAAAGAACTTTCAGTAAACATAATCAGATGGAAAAGTAGAATCACAAGGCGAAATAAAAACAGTGTCTATTAGGGTCCCATAGATTTTAGGTGGGTAGTTCTAGGGATAGATCTTAATCTAGGCTTCTCTTGGCTTTATTGTCTAATTGTACATATCTGACCCAAAATTCAAAGTAATTTTGGGGATGACCAGTTGGAGCGATCTTGTTGAAACAAATTTTGGTAGTTTAAGAGAAAGCTACTGGGAAATTACTGATTTACCAAGAAGGTGTCAGCAACTTAAGGTAGATGACTTGTATTGTATTACATATTACTGCTAAGTGTAAAATACAATTATTCTTAGAAAGTTTTAGCTGATATTGTTTTATTCTAAGCAAATTTCCAGTGACTTAGTGTAGTCTTTTAGAGTGGTAGGTATCAAGTTTTATTTAGTATTATGCTTTTATTATATCTGTTTGTCAGTATGGAGTATTTGCTGATTTTTGAGAACTACATTCAATACAAAATGGCGCATTAAGCAAGAGTTTATTTTTATTTTTCAAGAAAATCCAGTCTATTTAGTTGTCAAAGATACTTTGCTTGTTGATTATTTGTGCTTAGTTGAATAGAAATCTGTATCTTTTTATGACTCAACTTGAAACTTAAAAAAAATTGTTTCAAGAGATGTTAAATAGTTCTAATTGGTGTTGTAAATTTGAATAATACACATACTTTGATTAACTCAACCTAATGTGGTCTCTTATTAAGCAATAATTGTGTTTTGTGTTTTATTATGTAATTATGAAGTATTCATACTAATCCTAAGGTAGTTATTACTTTATGTGAAATGTAACTTTTAAGTATTCATGCCTAATTTCATTTAGAGTTTATTTTTAGGAGTAAAGTATACATATCAGACATATAAAATAACTTATTTTATACTTAATTTTTTTAGAGCTGCTTTGGAAGAAGTAGAAGGAGATGTCGCAGAATTGGAATTAAAACTTGATAAGGTAAATTTTACTTTCATGTTTAAATACACAAATAAGTACTTGTTTCCCTAAGTGGTTCATGTCACTTTTTTTTAATCTCTAAAACTTAGTGCTGTAATATATATATCTAATATTAGTGCTGTTATTAACCCAATTTTTACATGAGGAAATTGAGGCTAGAAACATTAGCATCTTGTTGAAAATCTAAGCCAGAGGAATCCATCTAATTTCAGAGTTGACTAGACACCTTTTATGTTGTTGGGAGTCTTTCCTCTTCAAAGTGTTTGCTTCCTTATGGATGCTTAGTGGATTTCATACTCCCACAACCTCTGACCTACCTGCCTGCCTTCTTCCCTTCCTTCCTCCCTCTCTCCCTCCGTTCTTTCCTGTTGCTCAGGGAACCATGTGGTACCAAGGATTGAACCTCACCTTCCACATGTCTCTCCAACCTTTGAATCATGTCACTGGCCCAATCGGACTATACTTTATGGGAGTTTAGGGGGTGGGTAACTCTTAACTGTGCTCAGGGTATCAATCTTGACAGTGCTCAGGGGACCATATGGGATGCTGGAGATTTAACTCGGGTCAGCTGCGTGCAAGGTAAGTCCCTTACCCCACTGCACTCTCTCTTTGGTCCTTATCTGACTATTCTTGTTTATAAATTTGGATGTGACCATGTTCAAATACAAATAAAATTTAAAATACTCATTCTGCTTTTTTACCCTAATGCCTAATATATAAATATTTAATCTAAATGGTGAATATATGCTTAATAATTGATATTAAGTGGTCATATTCTATGCAAGGATGAATGTACAGTCATTTCTATCTTCCATATTTCTTTTATATTAATAATTAATCTTTTTGCTCTATTAAAGGAACATTGTCTATCCTGAAAGAGACACAACTAGGAGAATGAGAAAGATATGGCTTCTTATCTTAAGGAAAATCACTTTTTCTCTTGATCTTTTTACATTTCTGATTTTAGATGCATGTATTTTAACTATCATTTGTGAAAATAATTTCCTACGTATATGATTGCGTTAAGTGGTACTATTCTGTGATACAGTGCTTCTCAAATCTTACAGGGAATAAGAATCTCAGGAATCTTACCTTTATGGAATTACAGTTCTTAATTCAATAAGTTTGGGGTATCTTAGATTAGATTCCAGGAGGTAATACCAAATACTTTTTTTCCCCCGATCACACTCTGACAGTTTTTTTTTATATTTCCAAATCTTAAAAACACACGTGTATACTGTATATAGTATAGAAACGATATTAAGTAGGGCCAGAGAGATAGTCCAGCACATCGGGAGCTTGCCTCGCACATGACTGACCTGGGTTCAATTAAGCTCTGCCAGAGCCAGGCATAAGCCCTGAGCAGTGCTGGGTGTGGCCTCAAACCAACCAAAGGCAAAATAAAAGTTATATAAAGCAGCAGTGTTAGATAATTATATGAAAGAAAAATTTAGTTACTGCATAGTAATGTAGTACTCTCTAGGACTCAGAGTAAGTTCTTTGATATACAGTGTCTATTTTGATGTTACAGTAATTCTGTGAGGTAGGTAGGACAATTCTCTATTGTTTCCATCTCACAGATGAGGCTGCCAAATTCCAGAAAGTGAAGGGGGCTTGCTTCCCATCACGATTAGGAAAGACAGCACCAAGTCAGGATGTTTAGCCCGAATCCTTGTGTTCCCCTTGTGCTTCTGCTCTCATGATGGAGTAGCACGTGCCACTTAGAAATTTTGCCAGGAGCACTAGCAAGCTCCCAGGACAGAATTTTATCTTAAAACTATTAATGTTAGTTAAAAAAAAACAGTGGATAGATTTTTAAAATATTATAATTTTTGTTGACTATTCACAAAAATATTTTCTATTGAGATCTTTCTTTTTAATGATATTTAATGACAGCATTGTTATTATTTTTATAAGTAATAGCAATAATAAGCAGTAACAGTTTAGCAATTACACTTTCAGCAGTACTATCTTGTGTAAACTCAAAAAAACGGCACCCAGGGATGCCAGATGTGTAAACTCAAAAAGACGGTAGCAGCCTATCTCTCCCACTGCCCCGTTCGGTAGTCTCACGCCGGTTCCCCCACCCTGGGGAGGTCGACGGCGATGGGTAGGCAAAGGAAGGACTGAGGGCCAGGCTGGTTGGTCTTAGTTGCAGTTTATTCCAATCCTCTCTCCGTTCATTCCTGTCTCTCTACTCTGCCCCTGGAATCTGGATTCCCTTTCTCCTTCTTCTGGAGTCTGGATTCTGATCCCCTTCTCCTCTTGCTCTAGAGTCTGGATCCTTATCCCCCAGCCCACTCTTACAGTCTAGTTAAATCCCAAAGCCATGCGGGGTTGGGGGTAACAATTACACATAGGTGTGGTCACAGTCAATAGGGGTAAAGTTCTTTCCCTCAGGGAAAGCTGCTTCTAAGACAGATTCTCTCTCAGCAGGCTGACCCACCCCACAACGGAATCCCCTGGTGTGTTTCTCCTCTCCTTGTTCAATAAACATCTAAGCATACATAATATAAATCATTTTGTATGGATACAGTAAGAAATACCTCAGGTTTATAGAATTGCTCTCCTAGGACCATCTCAATCTCAGACTACAGTGCTCAGGCCAGATAGTCTTTCCTATCCCTAGCAGGGTCCTAGTCTCGTTGGTACTTTTGTATCATGACAGCATCTGTCCATGATCAAGCTCTTGTAGTTAAGAATTGTGGCACTTTGGCCTGGCCCATTTCGATGCTAGGGTAGCTCACCGCTTGCCCTGGGTCCATTCAGTCCCTTGTTGGGACCTTGCTTTTGGGGCTATAGGAACTAAGGGCAACTGTGGCTTAAGTCGAGAAAGCAGATGCCCGGGAGTGAATAATATTCAAAGCTAATTAAATCCTAAGTTACAAAGCATAATTTTAACTGCCTTCCTGTATCTATAGAAAAAGGACATTGCATTAAAGTAAACTATTCAAAAACATTAGCAGAGGAGAAAGGCAATATTAACTTACAATACAATTTCAGTGTCCTTGCAGGACCTGACCTTACACATTAACAGATTCTTATTAGGGGAGAAGCTGATTAACTGGTTGGGATAGAGAGCATAGAAGTGGTTACAGATAAAGAAAGGAATGGGAATGACTCAGGAGCACTGTTATGGGTGTAACCTGATAAACCTAAGCTCCTTGTAGCAAGGAAGAAAGGACAAAGCGGTGTCATCCTACACTATCTTAATTATATATTTTTTTATTTCACCTGGATGTATTATGTTTTTTAACTTTTTGAAACAAAGTTGTTTGTTTTTATTTTGTTTTTATTTTGCTTAAATTTTTTAATTTAAGCACAGTGACCTACAGAGTTACAGTTGAGTTTCAAGCATAAAATTTTCTAGCACCAATGGCCCCCTTTTCCCTCCCAACCCCCAGCCTGCCTCTTGACAGACATGTTTTTAGTTTTAAAATCTTAAGGCAGGCCACAGAAGTTGTAGTTGTGATTTTCTACCAGGCTCACGAGAAAGTGTATGGAAATATTTATTCCTTTGGGTAGAGCTGAATCTGAATCATTTGAAACAGATTTTAGGTGGGGGTAGGGGGGAAGAATGTAAAAATTAAAAATATCTGAACAAAATCTACTGAATAGAAGGATGGGGCGTTAGCCTAGAAATGAACTTTTGAGGAGCAGCCGTTGAAGGTGGTGGCAGCAAAGGACTAGGGACAGGGAGAACTTGTTCAAGACTCGTCTGGTGATTTCCTCACTTGATCCGGGACAAGTTTCATCTGCAATATCATTGTAAATCCTATCAGCATCAGGTTAAACTTGTTGAGTGACTTTGCTTGTATTTATTTTGCTTATGCTACACGCTCCTGGTAGTCACAATGTTTCTGGTGAATTATGCTTTCTTTATCAGTGGCACGGTGCTCCCGGGTCTAATCGTTTATACATTCTGCGAGGTATCCGAATTTGGCAACATCCCTGAGTGTCGTAGTTGCCATCAAGAATGATTTCTGTATCTGATGCATCTTCTTCGTACTTTAATAAGGGACTTTTAGTCCCTCCCTGTTTGTTAGGCAGATTCCTTTAAAAATACAGCTAGGGTACTGCCAAACATTGTTCCTTTTCCTTGTTTGACTGTGTTTCTTGCATGTACTTCAGTTTAAATTCCTAGTCATTTCTTGGCAGCTTCTGGTGTGAGACATACCCTTCTGATTAAAAGCACAATGCCTGAAACAAGGATTTCTGGATTTAAATGTGGCTCTAAATTTTTTTTTTTTTTAAACTTTGGCCAATTCCGGGGCTGGAGTGATAGCACAGCGGGTAGGGCATTTGCCTTGCACACGGTCGACCCGGGTTCGATTCCCAGCATCCCATATGGTCCCCCGAGCACCGCCAGGAGTGATTCCTGAGTGCAAAGCCAGG